>JBBDHG010000009.1:112500-372500 GCA_037951165.1 Lophius americanus
TAACCACTTGAATTATTGTATGAGCTTGATAAAGAGTTGAGAAAAATATGTGTATGCAGAGACAAACTGAAGGTCAATTAAAAAGCAGCCCAATGACAGAAAAGGAAATCAAAATTAACAAACAGTTTTATTTGTATATTTATCAAGGGGAGCTAATAGTTTATTAGAACTGGGTTTGTGATATATATATCAAAGAATAGAACTATAGATGGAAATGAAAATCCCAGCAGTAGTCTCTTACTGCACAGAAAAAGTGAAAATTGCTATGATAAGAGTGGTTTGTCAAAACTGGTAAGCATTCATAACTTCTGTTCAATGTTGTTTTGTTTATGTGTATTTGTGTGGATAGTTTCTTTGTTCTCTGATAACCAATGTGAAATAAATAGGTAATCAAATTAATTACTAAAATACAATAGAGAATGCCTCAATTGACTGATGATCCGTAAGAGTGAAATTTTAAAAACTTAGTAAACATCCAATTAATCATCTCTGAGGTGCTGACTTATCTTTGTATATCTTTAAAAGGACAAACAAGAGGCAAGCTGTCAACCATCATGAATGAGGCAGCCAACATCCTGGAGGCGGAGCATGTCCCAAGTTGCTGTGCTTTTCTGATGGGCATAATGTATGTTCTAAATACGGCCTATTTCAATCAACTTCAAGTGTTTCAGAAGCTGTTTCTTGGACTTAATGTACAGAAACAAGAACATTATTTTCTGAAGATTTGTATACCCTATGTACGGAGGCTGAATGGGGCAAATGCGCTGCAAGTTAAGAAAACAAAAGAACTTAAGAAAACCCAACCAAGTTAAGAAAACATCGTCATCAATCTGATGACACGCCCAGTATTTAGGGAACGTGCTGCAAAAACAACAACACATTAAGAAAAACAAACTCCAAAAGCCCCATCACAATAGAAGTGTTTCCAGAGGGCAGTTAAAGTGATGCACCCAGGATACACTTTTAATGCTTCATTTAGAGAATAGAACAGATATAAGACACAAAAATATCATTTCATATTTTTATCCGCAGTATTATGCGTCGCTTAACTTCCCGGTGGTTCAGTTATGGGATTTAGAATAAAACCTTAATCAACAATGTGAATTCAACCAACACACGGAACCCAAAGCTAGAGTAAACCAGCTGTAATATACTTATGAAAACACAAAACCACCATCGCACATAATGACTTACGATGTTGCCAATAGCTACGTGTACAACTACTACGAAAGCAGTTCCTGTCTCTGTTGAATTGTGTTTGAAGTAGAATCTGATGCCTTTATCAATAATGGAAAAGCCTTGATCTGACATGTTCATCTTAAATCAGTTTCTACAGTTATAAGTCTCCTGATCTCTGATGAACATAAATAACAGTAAACAACAGTTTGTTTTCTCATGATCTCGACAAAACCATCGCTCGTTTTAGATTTGGGTTCCGTGTGTTAGGTTCGTAATTAAGTTTATTTGTAGATTACACAATGTTGACCAAGGTTTTATTCTAAGTCACATGACCAAAGGACTTGGAATTCAAAACCAGTGTAGCATGACTTTCTCAGCTCTATTACTTGAATCTGTTGAATCAGATTATGCAGTTTAATTGTACACTAAATAAGACAGTGGTATGTGTGCACTCAGTACCCGAAGCCAGTGAAATTACCCAAGAGTCAAAGAAAGAGTCCCAACATCATCTTTTTTATTTTCATTTTTCAGCTTTTTCATGGTTTCCCAGTGCTCCGAGAACCAAAAACTTAAAAACAATGTTTCCGCAGGATAAAACATTTCACAGCCATTGGTGTCTGAACTCCAGCTGATCAATCTTTTCACATGGTTGGACAACACTGTTGGCGGTTGAGAAATGAGTGTGACTACAGCCTGTATGGTAACCATCAGCCCGTTCTCGTCAGGCAGATATCAAAAGGGCACCTCGTCTAATTACGATTCCTCGCCCGCTTGTCGCTCCAAACATGAGACCATCTCAGTCCCTTGGGATTAGATTTAAATCTTAGATGTAAACACCACAAAGCAAATAATAATCTGCTGTGCCGGCAGCCCATAAATAATGCAGGAAATATTTGAATAGAGGGAGAAAGAGAGTAGAATTAATTGAAGGTCTTAGCCTCCTTTTATGAATTTTGGGGAAACATATCAAAGAAAGTTTGTTTATATGCAACAGAAACTGGCTTTATGTCAAGGTTACACCTCTTCATTATATTGTTGATTCATGACTCCATGAGATTATTGAGTCTATTCGGACTTTTCTTCATAATAGTATTGTTTCCTTTGAGATGGGAACTGTTGATTTCAGACAAAAAAGTCACTCCCGTTTCCTCACTTGAGGGGTGTGTGATAGAAAAATATGTCACCCCATAGAAAATAGCCAAGCCACAGGGATTCAGCATAACACAAGACCCAGAAAGATAGTTTGTGATAGGTTATTAAAGATCTGGGTGTATTCACATCTCACACAAGTATTGTTGTTCCTCTTACGGCGTGGCGGTGCCAATAAAGACGGATCCTTCAGTTGTGCTACATTATCACAAGGTTGGTCTCTGGGGTGGATAAGAGGAAGAGCAAACACCCTGTTGTCTGGAGGAAAGACTAGCTGGCTGTCATCTATCAGCTTGGCAGAGGAGGAGGAGGGTGGAGGAGGGAGGGGTGAGGGCAAACATGATTTAGCCCCAATGATCTCTACAGCGGCACATGCAGAGGTAACTCCCCCACCCAACACCACCCCCCCAGTCGTACCAAATATACATGGGACACACTGGGGGCTGCATGGGGAATAGGTATCGGGGTGTGGAGTGGGGTCATAATCCTTTTGCTATCATGATCAAAAGGGAGAGAGGGGGAAGTCATAGGGAGTGTCAAAACAATTGAGCGAAGCACTTCCAAAGGAGGGCAATGATATCTGGCACAGTACACCCCAAACCAGAACACTGTTAAACTAGAAGGGTTGATATCCTTCCACAATTGGGGCTTTCAATTTCGGGCAAACCAAACCTATCATTTGCGTTCTACACAGCTTCAGCCTGACAGATGTACGTGTGTGTGTGTGTGTGTGTGTGTGTGTGTGGGTGTGTGTGTGGGTGTGTGTGTGTCTGATGGAAAAGCATTTGTCATTCATATGGAAATGTCACACAGTAATCATAAACAATTGTCGACCCAGCTCTGCGAGAATCAAAAACAGGGCAAGTATACATCAAACACACATTTACCTCTAAAGGAACAGACTTCTGACACTGAGCACAGACTCAAACAATATCAGTGCTAAAATGATATCCCCTGCATTTGATAGGCGTTCACTTGTAGCTCCCGATGTCATATTAAGAAGCACGTAAAGATTATGCCCTTCACCTCAACATCTGGGAGGAAAATTTACTTTAAAACAGGACTATGGGATGAAATGACCTTTTTTCCGTATAGGACGCAGACTGGAGGTAGACAGAAAAACCATCTACAGATCAATTCTAACTGGGCTTTCCGCCCATCAGTAAATCAAGCCTTTTTACTCAGAGGAGGTGGGAATGGGTAATGGATGCTCTGGCAGAAGAACAGTCGACACAGAATGAATCCACCGAGGATTGGATGAAGAATGAGGGAATAGAAGGAGGGGTGGGCTTGGAGCTGCAGGAAGGGGTGTGTGGGTGGAGTTCAGGAGGGTAACAGGGCAGATGCTTGTTTGGTCGCAATGATCATCAATCGGGGGAGAAATAATGGGATTCTCATGTCATGATAAATAAATAGCTAAGCCTCTTAGAGAGAGCTTTTGTAAATGAGGACTGGGGATTTCTACCGAGCCAGGGCTTAGAGAGTGTCGGCTATTCTCTAAGATAACTAAGCATATTGGGATTTGAATCTAATGCTTTACAGCATGGTCCAGTTTTGGCATCTACGTAAGATATCTTCATTGATTTATCTTTGAACACGTTAATTGTGGGTCAGTATTATAAAAAAAAGCGTTTTGCTGAGCACAGCCACTTGTGTAATTGTCTCGTTTCACTAGATGGCAGTAAAGTCCAGTGGGGAATCTGCCAAGCCGTAACAAATTGATGAATCATGATCCACAAACTGAAGGTCATTGAAACCATTGCTGCTGAGAGTAGATTGTTTGGGCTGAAATAAAAACATCCAACCAGGTGCAGTTCTTTTCTTTTTTTCTTAGAGAAGAACAAAAATCATTCGGCCCAGTTCATGGACTTGTTAAGAAGCCATCCTCTTTTAATGGGTGTTGTAAACTGGAAATAATCCAGTGAGCTGTTCCAATTTAGCCCGTGAAAATGTATTAGCATACCTGACTGAACAGCAGATAGGCTTCTTGCCAAAGGGAGAAAACGGATGACGGTGTGTGTGTGTTGTGTGTGTGGTCATAGAAATAGAACCTGGTGTTTTTTCAGCTCTGTTGAGTGACTAAATGAATCCAATAATCTGCATGTGAAGCAGGTTAGACACATGTACATCAATATATCTATCACAATACCTGAACTTTTACATCTACGAGTACTTGAGTACTTTCTAATTTAATGTTTCAAATGAAATTAACTAACGATTCGACTCTTAGCTAAATACAAAGCCCAGTTCCACTATTTGTTTATTCATGGAATCAAAAGGGGGTAGTTCAGTTGGGGGTCCTTGTTATGGATCCAACAATGAGAAATCATCATTTCAATGATTCATTCAAGTTTTAAAAAAAAAAAAACCCACTACCAAACACTTAACTAAGATCAAAAGGAACTCAAAACAAAAACTAAAGAATTTTCGTCTTTCAGAAATGTGTTTTTCTTCTCTCTTAATGCATTAATCATCTCACACCCACTCAGGTTGACTCTTTGATTCGGTTCCCCAAAGGGGAAAGCACTTAAGTATTAGGATTAACTAACAAAGTTTTAAATAAAACTAAACATGAGCCAGCCAAAACATAAAATGCTGCTCAATAACAACAGTAATGATATTCTGATATTTCCGAGCAATTACTAAAGTATAATAAACAAGACTTTCACTTATGATGTAGGAATTGTTCCATTGATCGGTAAGGTTAGATCATGTGTCACTAAGCATGATTAGACTGAAAAACAAAGAATTTATCACTCATTGATTCTTACACTAATGGAGATCCATCAGAAGTTCAAACAGAAATACTATCTTCTCACACTCTTGGGCCTCTCTTCTCTTTTCACTTATATCATCGTCTTCTCATGCTAAGTCTCAATTACCTGCTTCCCAATTTAGTTTCCTCAGGTTGCTGGTTCGTACAACCTCCACCTTCCAATCACCACCCAGTCCATGCAGATCCATCGGCAGCCATCACCAGTATCCAGACTCAAGACTGGGGGGATATTCCGTGCTGCTGCTCAGGAGGAAGACACTTCAATGCTAATCTCCCCGAAGAGTCCGAGCACCAAAGACTTTTAGAACTGATAAATTATCTCACATAATTTATTGTTATAAAGCATTCATCTTTCCTTCATCCCTAGTCTGATTGAAATAGATGCATTGCTTATTTCCAGGGATGACAGTGACAATCTGAGTGAAGAGCCCATAACCAGAAATTAAAGTAGATATTTATTTATTCATTCATTGTATTTCCATTCGCTTGAACTTCATACTTGCACTAAAAGGAGAAACTTAAATAGAGACATTGAAAGTATCTGTTAGTACAAATCTGTTTCCTAAATACAAAACCATTTGTAATAATGTCAGGAAAAAAATACAGAATTCTGGCAGTATATCGGGACTCTGGAGAACGCATAGAAATCAGAAAAATAAAATTGGCATCAATTATTGTTGCTGTGTTATACATGTTTCCAGACAACGCTAAAGCTATGTAGCTCGCCGACAAGCAAATCAGATAAAAATGAGCGTATTCAAATTTAAATTGATACCTCCAATCAGTTAGTTGCAATACAATGTACACTGCGCACAGCAAGAAAAAAAAAGAAGTATATATATATATATAGATATATATCTATATATATATAAATATGTATTTTCTACATTTTCTCCATACTTAATACAGTTCTATCATCAGGTTAAACCATATCATGCACAAGATTGCCTCTTAGGCTGCCTTAATAGCTACTTTTCACTGTACAATTAGTTAAGGTATTTACAAATTCAACAAATATTCTACAGATCTTAAAAAAAAACTTGATGCAAGTTAAGAGAAAAAAAATCTTGATCCAGTCAAAGGCCCTCAAGTTTAGTCAGTACAAGTGAATATATTGTTGTGTAATTGGATAATGTACTGTCTGCTCGCGCACACACCCACACACCGCTATACAATCGGGTACATAATGACTTTAACCTTAAATACACCAGCCACGGCTTGAACACTGTTATACGTGGGTGGGTTTAGCTTCTCAGACAAAAGCCAGTCATGCGTCTTAAGGCAATGGGAGGCATCATTAGTGAAACACTGACAAGCATAATGATTCTTCCTTCCATTGAATCCTTTTCTCAGGCTTAAGTCATCCAGCCAGGGTTACCACAACTGGCTCTGCTCCGGTCACTGAACTGTGGAAAGACTTCACAACTGAGTGGTAGTTTTGAGGAAAAGGCACTACCTTTGTTGGAGTACTGAGGGGCCACTGCAAATTCCCTACCAGCCATCAGATCAAACTCAATAAGATGAGGTTGCATGCAGGGCAAAGGTTGCGAGGTCATATGACGAGCCATGCAGTGTTTCCACCTTCTTTGTGAGCGCTGCAGTGAGGATGAATAAATGCATATACTGATTCTTATAAACTTGTGCATTGGGGAAAATATACAGAATAAAGTAATAGTCTTTTACCGTGGACAGAGCCTACTATTTGAACATAGTAGTAACAATACAATAACCAACAAAAATAGCTTAACCAAGCACTGCATAGTCCATAAGAGATTTGCGGTAAGAATGAATTGTTAATATCAAAGTGTTACTCAACATATGGATTTGTTTAGCTACCTCCTACTTCCTTCCTTAATGCTGTTTGAGATGTACTGCTTCGAGTGCAGTCCCTCTTTGAAGATTTCCAGGGAAATGTCTGGGATGACTTTATTGTATTTCATGTGTACAGATCTGAGGATGGAAATGAAGCCATGCAGTGCTGAACAGGTCTCTAAGGAGAGAAGTGAGGCTCGAGCAGTCAGTGCACCACCTTATACTGCTCTGCTAGGTTACACAAATGAGTTCAAGGAGTTCATGGCATTAATAGGGGACGGGGCCTCCGAGCTCTCGTGGCCCTCAGCAGTGTCCTTGCTGGCACTCTTTCCACTATACTGGCCGATAAACGAGCCATCCTCGTTGAACTGTCCATCTCCTCCTTCCCCGTAGTCAACTAAACTGTCGTCACTGTCGTCTCTCTTAACTGTCCCACTAGACGGCGTGCGGCTCCCTTTTAATGGTTTATGGTCCTCATTATCACTGAAGGAGAAAATAACATGCAAGGTGTTACAGGTGAGATGCTGTGACAGATGCAACAATGAAATCAATGATCACTTTTTTAGATGGAGCATTAAACAGCCAATAGTTACTTTTCCCGCAACCTGCAGGTTATGGTAACAGTTTTTTTTTTCTCTAGACTAACTTTCATCAGTATGCAACAGTTAATTTGCCTTTGCTCCATGTCTAAAAAAAAACAGTAGCCATGAATGATTAGTTGGTTTCCATCAGGCAAAAGGGGAATACAGTTCAAGCAATCATATCCTGTTCAAATTCCCCCTGAAACCAAATATGAAGTGGTCAATGTATTGTTTGACAAAAATAATCCCCTAAACACACACACTGCACCGAGACAGGTGATGAGAAACGGAAAATCGAAGGCAATGATGTGAATAAAACTTGCAAAGCAAAGTTTCAGCCAAACAACCCTGAAGCAAGCATGAGAGTAATCACAAGGTTGTCAGAATGCATGATACATCTGCAAAGAAAGTTGTCTTTGGATATCAGTTCAATACATTCCTTATGCGTTGGACTAATTGAACATCAAAACCAAAAAAGATCACAAAAACTTCATAATGCTAGGTTTTCAGACAGTCGGTAAGCATGAATGACTGACAGCTGTGCATAATGAAGTCTATTTGACCAAATACCAAACTTGATTACGGTTACAGCAAGTATTTTTCTCCATGGTGACAGAACTATCCACCGAAACCCCTTACCCATAGCTCTGTCCGTCTGTCTGTCTGTCTTTTGTCCAGGGCATAACTTAGAAATGGTAATTGTATTTTCATGCATCTTGGCTAATAAATAAGCCATATTCTGGAGTTGTGCCATTTCTTATTTGAAGATGCCATATTTTCATAAATATTCTGTATCCACCATTCAAACAAAAGGACCAAAATGAAACCTAATTTTCACATTTTTTCAACACATTTTTCAAACTTTTATGTAGGAATACATTTATAGACAATATTTTTCCATATCATGCAAAGTTAAAAAAAAAAAAAATCCCCCTACGAAATAACCTTAAATCCTGAAATTGGACACATTCATAATTGTTACATAGAAATGTAGGATAATTTGTGCTGACTCTGTTCTTCTGAAGCAACTGGCAAACCAACAAATTGCCCCATAAGGTCCCACTGAAATGATTGTGAAGTATCAATTGCTGTAAACCCTGCAAACCTGAACTGCAGTTGAGACACACAAATGATTCAGATGAGCTTATTAATGTTTGATTTGGCATGTAACTGACACACACTGGGTAGGTGTGTATGTCATCTCCTGATGGCTCTTGTCCTTGTACCGATGTGTATAAATAATGAATTAATTGCACTGACAAGCATTGTTTGTGCATCAAAAACTATTCCTCTGTGGGAATAAGCTTGAGGCAGGAACCCACAAAGAAATAGAAGTCATTGGTTTAGGCCAACCTGAACAACGATTTCATCAAGATGTTATTGACACAATCAGATTTTCCTATATCAGATGCGATCTTCACACCATGCATATACATTTATGTTTGTGTGTGAGTGGTTTTGTATTTACCACAGCATAGAGCCCATTGAAGAGATTTATGTATACATAATGCATAAGGAAATATAAAACAAAGACCATCTTATAAATCGACTCTTATAAAATCAATTTGAAAATGTTAGCTATACAGAAGTAAAGTGCTTCGTTATTCTTTATTTTGCGTATCACTGGAGTCAAACCCAAGAAGATAAGATTATAAGGAAAGCTGGATCAATGCTGTAAGATAATGGAAATGATCATTTCAGGGATTTTTCTTTCCTTCAGAGTTGTGAATATAAGTCATACAATAAGTCATGTCTCAGGTATACTATGCACAGGATGTATATGTGTAGCTTATTCTCCATGGGGTCACCTCAAGATTTGTTGTAAATTATTCTAGCTTATAAATTTAAGTTCCTGAATGTTGTATTTAAACTTTTAAATAAACACCAAAACCCCTAAATCTTTTGAACCTGAAGAATCCTGCTTCTCACATGACACTGAAATGTCACTCCAAGGACTCACACACACACACACACACACAAGTCCAACACAGGTAGAATCCAGGACTTCTAAGAGCCTAGAAAAAAAAGTTTGTGCTTCACGGTGGTAGAAGTTCAGATGAGGGACACATTTTCTTCTTGTTTCTATAATTGGTGATCCTGGGTCGGATCTAAATGTTGGGAGGAATGAGGGAATGCAGACCTCCAGGACAGCCAGAGAGATCAGATCTGGGTAAAAAGCAGGGAACAGGGCAGGGGTCTGACGGATAAACACGGACCCTGGGTCTTCCAGAGGCCACGGCGCTTTCTCTCACCTGTATTCCCCAAAAGTACAGTCATCATCTTTCACGGGCTGAAACTCTGGGTCTGTGTGGGCATCCTCCTTCTCTTTAACTAGTGAGACAAAGATATGAAATTTAGATCAGATCGAATAAGAATGTAGAGACATGGACTCTAGTTAGTTCTATAGTTAAATAATGTGTGTGTGTGTGTGTGTGTGTGTGTTTTTTTGTTTCAACAGAATAATAATAATGTATAAAGTCATGACAAAAACGAGTTACATAACATGAATATGTTTTTGCTTAAAAATATAGGATATTTACAGATCTATTTGATAACCTGAGAATATCCTTTTTATTTACCCAAAAAAACCCTCAGCATCCTATCAAAATTAATGAATTTATTATGGAGTGATTTTAATATGCAGGAGTGTCCATGTTGGTATTTGTGGAACTACTGACCAGGATATTTTCCTCCTTTATTCCTCTGGATGAAGCAGATAATGAGGAGGACCAGGATGAGCAGAGCGATGGCACACATGAGGCCAATGAACCATCCCTGAGTTGCGATGTCTACCTGTCTGCTTGTCACGGCTGTCCAGAAGAGAAGAGGAATACCAAGCAGTTACTATGTAAATAAAATAACTTTCCCCACCGGAAATGGAAATACTGAAACTAACATCCATAGACACGTGTTAAAACAAATATTAGCAGAGGTAAGAGGTCATTCTCTTTGTATGCGCATGTTACAGAGCTCAGTTCATGAGTGGATCATGACTGCTCATCATTAATACAGAAGATCGCTGTCATGTTAGAAGAATTAGAAATCTGCTGGATTAAGCAAAACGTGCCTTGAACGCATTATTGAAACCACATTAGTCGTGCACGGTGGAGGAAACCCTCGGAGAAAACACACAGTCATACACGTAGACACACAGAGATTATGCACAAACACACATTCTAAACACGCAGGTTTATTGTCGGCGATTAGATATTGTGGGGATATTAGGTATTGGATATTGTGTCACTAAATGTATATTAAAAGTCTACGAGAATTCTACCACTTTTTCTAGTGGCCAAATCCATAGGACTGACTTTAATTGTGCAGAAATTCAACCACATCATCATGCACACTGCTACAGGCCGTCTCTACATCACTACAAAATATGACTGGCATACAAAGTGATCACAACGCATCTGTTAAAACCCATGCTTGGCTGTATTATAATTACACAACTGCACAGACTACTACCAATTCTACACACAGTACACTACTACAGACTGCAAGGCCAGGCCGTGGTGGAAGCGACCACCCAGGAACTGCCTCACCTGGGACCGTGACCAATAGCTCCTTAGAGAGGTGGAGCGGCTGGTCGTGGTGACCTCTGGCCGTCAAACGCACCCTATAGGAGAGGCCCCCCTTTAAGCCCTTCAGCATAATGTTCTGAGTTCCGTTCACAAGCTCTTTCTGCCACTCCTCTTCACCTTCACCTGCAAGAGGGACGTTCATGATGAGAGGGACGTTCGAGGGAGAGGTCAGCGAGACCACGACATCATTGGAACTAATTACTTGAAAAAAGACAATTATTGACATGAGATTGTAGATCCCAGATTAGTTTTATATCCTAAAAAAACAGCTAAATATATGGAGGATTATTACGGTAGCCTTATATCTGAACGCACTGCAACTTCAGAAAACATAAGCAAATGAAGAAAATAATTCCATTAACTTGAAAATGTGCAGCATTTAGGAAACACTGAAAGAAAACCTGCTGTATTTATATTAGAGTACTATTCTGAATGAAAATGAATTCTGTTCTTGTATTTCTTTTGCTTCATCAATTTTGAAATATTTTTATACATGCTAGTGTCCTGTCTGCGGTTGAAACTGAAATATCTCTATCAAGTGGATGAATTACCATTCATGATGCTCAGTAGTCAAAATTTTAACACCAAAATTGTAATTATTTTAATACATTTTAATATGCTGTGGAATTTGGTACATTTGTAATATGTTGCTTGTGCCCCTAATTATTCCCATCGGACACAGCTGCTCTGTGCATTTAGTGTAATAAGCAACTGTTGACGAAATCAGCATTTAGCCTCTTCACTGTGAATTTGCTGATTTTAACCATTGGTTTAAAGCACTGCAGTAATTGAGATGTTTTCATAATTTGCTTTTACTTCATCATTTTGCATGTGCTTTCTGGAGTTGTAGTGCATTTTCTCCCAGCGGGCCCCGATTAATTATACATGCCGCGCTGAGCTAGATAGGAAATATGTTTGACTGATAATCACCAGAACATGTTTTTGATAACAACATTCTCTTAATTACTGGGATTATAATAATCCCTAATTGACTCTTCTGAACGGATGATGTGAGAGAGCCTTACTAAAACAAACAACAAACAAACTGTTTGTCAAAATAATGGGGAACGCTTCACTAAAAAAACACTTGGCACAGCCGGAGTGATTTGTGCTGCTTTTTAGAATGTCAGCATGGTTGTCATGGGAGATGCATGCAAATCTAGTAAATAGCAGGGCTGGCTAATTGTCAATCCAATCACAGAATGCCTCGTTTATTAAATCTGGGTCCATGTTGGTACAGGCAAACATCAGTGTGGTGTGCCAATATTTCTATTCACCTGCACAAGCCAATAATGAAGTAGGGATCTCATGTCACCTAAGTGTGGACCTGACAAAAATTGAGGTATGTTACTTTGCTTACTGTTTTTGTATTCTACATAAAGGTTTTTCTCCGGCCCCCAGTACTCCCAACTGATCAGGGCCCAATCCTCTCCAACCAAGGAGCTAAGGTTCCCAAAATGACTCACAGGCAGCACTGAGCACACACAAAAAAAAAAGCAGTTAAGAGAGGCTTGTTGGTCAGAAACAAATTAAATTACCGGGTATTAACTGCTTTAATACACTTATATTCCCTTTACAGTCTTAATATCACCAATTCTAGACCTCCATAGCCTTAAAATATAACTATTACAAATCAATACATTATACTAACAAACTACAAAAAGCTCATCAGAACAAATGAGATATCCAATGTATTGAGGTGACAGCAGTATCTGTACCCTGGTGGGGTGGACGGCGTGGAGGAGACGGTACAATGGGATGAGAGGTTTGGGGGTTTCCTGTAAACAACAGGGAGAGGTGTAAAGACTGCACCACACACAAGACACATACAGTGAAGCAGGCAGAGACACCACAGACACTGAAGGGATTATGCAGGGATTGGGCATGCCAAGCAAACTCTTGCATGCATGCGGCAGGAAGCATCGTCAGCAGCCACGATGTAGGAGGCGACACGGTGGGTTGAAGTCACCAAAGTTTAGAAAGAAGGAGCTGAACACTTTGAAAAGACATCTTATCCCATGGCCTTAAAAATGCTACATAACATCTTTATCTATGTGGCTTTGAAGTCCCCCCCAACTTTGAATTCTGGGATGTGTTTTGGTGGGCAGCACAATTCAATTGAGACTAGAAGAAATTGATTAAAGATGGGGAGTGCATGCTTGCGGTTTGTTTTGAAGCGATTGCTCTATCTATGAAATATACATAAGTTTAGATACCGCTGGTACCTGTGGCAACATCTATGTCACCCTGTGGTATTAGAGCTTGTAGAAAGAAACAGGACAAAAAGAAACAACAGTAAATGGATCAATATGAGACAATCGTAAACCAAACACACACACACACACACACACACACACACACACACACACATACACACACACACACACACACACACACACACACACACACACACACACACAGTCTCTGTCACAATATGCCACATAATAAGAAAGATCCAGAAGACACCCATGTGTCCTTGCTGAGAAATGTAGGAGATGATTAGCCTGAGGTTTACTTTCATGTCCCACTACATAAGGACATGTAAAAGTAGCTGAGGTACATCATGCCACGTATGATGTCAAAAATAAAAAACGTTGCTATGGAAAAGTGTGCTTCATAATGTAATCCGCATATTTCGGATTTGGAGGAACATTCCACAAAACACGTAACACATGACTTTGTATTGACTTGAAAGTAGGGCTTACTTAAATATTGATTAATAATTCTACAAAAGGTACAAAATACAGAAAGAATTTTTCGTTCCGCAGATCAAGGTGGCATCCTCATATTTTTTTGTTTTATCTTTACAAAAAGTAAAAATTCACAAAATATCAATTAACAATTATATGAAATGGTACATGAAAGAAATGATATTTTTACATAACTGAAATGCTGATCAACCATAATTAACTTCCCACAAAAAAACCCACATAAATGGTAAGAAAGTTGATTTTTGGTCAACTAATCAATACATCTATGCAAAAAATTTAAATAAAACAATGCTTCACAATAGAATGTATTTTTATTCTGTTTTAGTGCAAATCCGTCCCAAAGTAAAGCACATCACATAACTTTTCTTTATAGCAACATGCTTAATTAGTCTTCAATCTTTCTTTTGTAAGAAAGGTGTCTAAACTATACTAAAGATGACAAAACATTATTGTCATCTTTTAAAATATACTTCTTACTACGTGACGCAACATTTATCTAGAACAGCTAAACAAATGGGAAAAAAAATATATAAAAGATACAATATTAAAGCAAACAATAATGTATGAGGATTAATGAATTAATAACCTTCTATCTCAACCAACCCTGATCTTGAAATATAGTGAACTGAAAAGTTCTATGATGTGTTTTAATTTAGCACTTTTTAAATAGTGCGTGTTTGAATCTTCTTACCAAAGATCAGGAAACGATTCAAATCGATGAGCTTAAAGCTTCATTTAGCCTTTCAAGTAAAGAAGCGTAAACATTATTCCGTGATTTACACTTATTTCAGACGTCTGTGTTTGCTGACTTACCTTCGTCCATGATGGTGATAGCTTCCTGAGAAACGGCTGGGCCTGCTCCCTTGATTGTTTTGGCATTCAAATAAAACTTGTAGCGTGTGCTGTACTTGAGGTTGGACAAAGTTACAGAGGTCTCATTGGCTGGCAGGGCCAGCTCCTCCACTGGGCCGAGCTCATTGGAGTTATTGACTACAGGGGTGGAGGATGGGTGACAAGGGAAATAAGATGGGGATTTTGGTTTGGGAGCAGTGGAGTAAGTTGAATAGAGATGTGAGAAGAAGGAAATCATGGATTGGAGTGGAATGTCAATGATGAAGAAGGTGGAAATTGAAGTATTTGGAGCACAGAGATGGGTTCAGAGATGGGAGGTGACAAAAATGTATTTGTTAATTTATGTCATAATTTACCAAAATAACATGGCATGTTCTTAGACTACTTTCAACCTGTATTTTGTTTCCGATCTACATTAATCTGAGTCCGAGTAGAATGAAAGAACAAGACATAAAAAAGTCCAAGACAGACTACATGGAGGGACGTGACATCTAAGCGCTTAGCTGTCGTCTTACAGAAACTTTAGACCCACCTGACTGAAATTTGAGGGTGTAGCCGGTGATGTGTCCATTACTGACATGAGGAGGGTTCCATTCAAGCGTTAGAGAGTCCAGGTTGAGATTAGTGACCATGGGGGAGGTAGGAGGCCCTGGAACTGCATAAAAGAAATCAACTATAAATCATCAATAAGTTCCCCAAAGTAAAGCTAAAGAAGATAAAGGAGTGATTAAATCAAGTTGTGTCAGTGGAGGATTCATTCAGATTGACAAGCCCTCATTCTCAATCAATTTAAACATAATTTTAGGTTTAACGCGTGAATAGTGAAGAATCGTTTTGACTCTGAAAAGACTGGTTTTACAATGCTCTGATGATGAAGCAAAGTTTCACTGTCCTTTGCTTAAATATCTGATTGAAATTGCATTTTTAGAAGTGGAAATGTGGACACTAGAAAGCTCCAGTGCTCATAATGAAAATAATAATGTAACCTTTGTAAATTAAACACAGTTACATGCAGCAAAGTGTCTTGCTCTGTAACATGTAGCTACTCAGACACAGAGAATGGAACTTAAAAAGACTTTTCAGTCTAGTATTTTCATTTTCAAAATATTTGCATATTGATCAATTATAGATGAATATATTCAAGAGGAAAAGAGAGATTAAAACCGAGCCTACTTTTCCAGTGTTCATCTACTCTTTAACTATTTGACTCCACGCACATCAGATATCAACAGTTACAGTATGTTAACATTTATCTTACGATGTTTTTATACTCAGATTTAGGATTAGGATGAAACAGTGTCATTTTGCCACAAAGACTATCTTGTAATAATACAGAAAGATAATGGAAGAAGAGTCAATACTAAAATTCAATTTATTCCCATATATTATATAATAGAAAAAAAGGACAAAATCTCTTCTCCTACCTCCTTCAGGTGTCTCTAAGTGCTGAGTTGGGCTTGGAGGACCCTCTCCCTTGCCATTATAAACCCTTACATTGAGGGAGTAGTGACTGAAGGGGTGCAGATCAGGCAGTATGCCGTGGCTGTGGTTCCCACTGAAGGTGAGGATCTGTTTCTCCACATGGTGAGGGTTGTGTTTGTGGAGGCTGCGTTCCCTCCAGTAGTACACCTATAAGAAAAATTGGGAAATAGTGTTTGGTGTGATTGGTGTTTGATGTTACACTTTGTGCGATTTTCATTCTGTACCTTAAATCCTTTGAGATGTCCTCGTATTAATCTGTGGGGCACAGGATTCCAATGTACCTCTGCCACCGTGCTGTTCACCACCAATGCCTGTACATTTTCTGGAGCTGCAACTGGCACTGCACAAACGAAAAGAAGCACAACACAACCACAGCTAAATACAAAAAGGACTTATTGAAACAAAATTATTTGTTTGAAAACCAAATGCTTCTTTATGGGTCTGAAAATGTAAAACTCACAGTCCTCGCCCGAGTGGCCGTGTACAATAACCGGCTCTGGTCCAGCTCCGTGGTCATTCACTGCCTGAATTTTCAGCTCATATGGAACAAATGTGGGCGTTCCAGACACAACAAACTTGGAGGTATTAGCCACAGTCACTGTGTTCCAATCAATGTCCAAGGACTTCAACCTCCACATCACTTTGTAGTGAAGTCCCGGACCATTGGACTGGAGGCCTGACAGTGGCTGCATGCAGAGGAGATCACGTTTAAAGCTTCATTTCTTTTTTAATACTTCACTTTTCCAGAAAAATCCGGAGAGTACATTACGGAGCATACGATTCTGACAGCGATAACAAAAACAGTCAAAGTAGGAGCAAAAGATTGCAAATAAGATATTTATGCTCGGCAGACAACAGGGAATTGCTTGAGGATTCAAACATATATATGCCTGAAACAAATGTATTACCTTCCATGAAATTACAAGATTATCATGTTCCGTTCCAACTCCATGTACACCTGTTGGGTTTTCATCAGGAGCTAAAAAAGCATGAGAATTGTGACAAGATGAAACAATATCCCACATTGAACCTTATACTCAAATAATTGATTTGCTTACCTTTTGTTGAATGAGGTATTCAACAAAAGGTGACAAATAATAATATATTTACTTCAAAAGCAGTAACCTCTGTTTTAATTTGTAATACAAAATGTTTTACTCATTGCTATATTATTTCTGTATTATTAAGATACTGAATTCATTTGAATTAGAGTCCCATCAGAGAGTAGCAGAGATCTGAGTTGAGTCATTACCTGCAGCTTCTGTCTTGACCATTCGAGAGGGGAAACTGGGACGGCTGAAACCAATGGCATTCAGGGCCTGAACTCTGAAGGTGTAGTGAACGTAGGGTGACAGTTTCAGGTGAGCTGTCGTTTTTGTTCCGGGGACCTCGGTAAGATTATGCCAGTGGCCACGGTGGTGTAGTGAGTCTTCATACTGGATCAGAAACTCTGTACAAAAAGAAAGAAAAAGAAAGTAACACCATCTTCCAGTTTTTTCTAAAGCTGGAATGAATACCCTGCAGATTATTTAAAACAGTGTAATTCAATAAGCAATATACACAACAATTATGTTTTTGCTGAAATCTGTCACAATTGTGCCGTGTTGCCAGGCAATGACAGAGGTTGTAAGTTACATGGACTAAAGGACAGGAGGACAGGAACAAATATGTTGCCATAATTGCCTGAGAGAGAACAGTGCCTGCAAAAATATTTGGTTTCCTCTATTTTTGTGTGTCTCAAATACTAAACTGTGTTTTTATTTAAAAATCTATTTATATTTATTTGAGGCTATGTGTGTGTGTGTGTGTGTGTGTGTGTGTAACTGTTATTGCTATTGTAACTGTATTAATAGCTGGATTGCAGCAAGACTCCAAGATTACAACCAGCTCAGTTCTATAAAATGTCACTTAAAAGGACCATTTCAAAGGTCTTTCCAGTAGCACACTGTGCAAAAATTTAAAGAAATTCCAGCAAAGACAAATGTGATAGAAATACATCAGTCTGGTTACAAAGCCATTTCTAAGGCTCCACTTTATCCATTAAGGAGGAGGAGGATGGAGGAGACTTGAAAATAGAAGTGAACATTCCTGGAAGTGGCCGACCTTCCAAAACCCCTCCAAGAGAATGGTGAACGCTCATTCAAGAAGTCAGAAACAAATCAAAGAAGACATCCTAAGAACTGCAGGCCTTTCTTTCCTCAATAAATGGCCGTGTTTATGGTTATATTTGAATTCAAATGCAGCGGCAGGACCAGAACAGAGTTGTTCCTTCTAGCAAAGCGTCTAATGTGGTTGTGCTAAAGCAGCAAAAACACCTCTAGATATCAGACACTGTTCTCCTGTTATCCGAAGCAGAAAATGTTTACCTTATTAAATAGAACAACAAAAAAATCATTTTAAACTTTTGTGCCAATATCTGACACAAAGAGACATAAAAAAAAACAAAAAAACATCACGTCGGGGATAATTATGGAGATGCAGATTGAGTGTTGCAGATTACTCTGATTATTTTTCACATTTTCCCTTGCAGCTGAGGGAAGGGATTAAGTTAAACTCCAAATATATAATTAATGGAGAACTCAGCAGAGACAGTACTATTGTCAACTCAAGACAAACTCAAAGTATGCCAAACTCCTACTCGCACCCAGACACACACCCAGACACACACACACACACTTCAGACTTACTCTGAATAGGACTGTTATGCTCATCCCCGGGGGTCCAAGTGAGTTGAACACTCCTCTTCTTCTGGTCTGTCAACTCTAGGTCAGTTGGGGGGTCGGGTTGCTCTGGTGGATACACAGCAGATACGAACACTAATGAACATGATCCGCGTCCATGAACAGAATACAAAGAGTTCATGCCACGAGAATAAGGCAAAAACAAAAGTTACAGAATTTATTTTGTGTGGAATAATAATCAGAACACATGATTGAGTTCCTCTACATATTTACCATTTACATTTGAGGATGCTATTGGTCCTATGAAAAACATGCCGCCTCGTGCATATGAACAGACGAATGCTCCAGTGAGCTTCTTCCATAATCACTCAGCATGAAATAGTCTCAGTCTAACTAGAGAGGCTAAATTGAAGCTTGTGTTATGATATTATTATGATCAAGTGAAATAAATGAGTAGTGAAGAAAATATGCTTAAAAAGATCCCAAGTGTTACAATGAAGAGATCTGCTTTCCATTTTTCGGAGTTCACAAATGGAAAGTCCCCTCACTAAATGTTTTACAGTTGCATCAGTGATTAAATGGATTCAACACTTTCACATTTCAGTGAAAACACAGACAATTTATTGAAAAGAAATACATCTTTATAAACACACTTTAAAGACAAAACAAATAAATGCTGTAAAACAAAGTGGAATAATAGTTAAAAACAAATATTCAGGCTTCAACATGCTTGTCTTGACAGAAACATCTAAAATAAAAAAAAGCATGTCAGCAGGGCACATCTAGGTGCTCCTATGTGCTGCAGCTTTACCGTAGACAACAGCTGGTGTCGGCGTGGCCTCTGGCAGGAAGGAGGGCGGAAGTAAAACATTGGAGTTTAGTGGTCAATCAGCCATAATAAATCAACCATTATCTGGCTTGCTGTGAAAGTAATAACCACATACTCTTGCTGTTATTGAATAAACTCTCCAGCATTCACTTTGAATTGGCGGAAGATAATCAGTTGTCTAAGTTAGTATTGGACATATTCCCTTGTTTATGAGCCAGTGACATTGAGCTCCAGCTAAAGTGAACTTACCGACAACAGTGAGCTCAGCGCTGGCTGAGTCATGGTCCAGGGTGGTGTTCATGATGCAGGTGTAAACCCCGGAATCGCTGTCCATCACATCCGTGATAGTGAGGCTGTCAGAGTTTACAATTAATCTGGTAATGAAAAGCATTCATACGGAGAGTTTGATGGTATCAGAGCAAAGAGCAAAAAGTCACAGTACAACTTCTTCCATTTTAAGGTTGCTTTTTAGATACTGCCTTAATTCCATAAAGCAAATATAGAGCGAGCCAACAATGGACTCAAAGCTGGATGTATGCAGTCGGCTCTGACCTCTCGTCGTCAGGCAGCTCTCCGTCATCTTTGAGCCAGGTCATGGTCGGAACAAGGGAGGGGTCGTATTTCACCTTACACTCAAACACCGCGGACCTGCCCCTCTGGACCACTTTGTACTTTGGCTGCGTCAGGATTCGCGTGGGATCTAATGGGAGGGGAACATTGAGCTTGGGTTCAGCGTAAATTGACTGAAAAATACCCAAAATATTATTGTTTTTACATGCAAACCAGTATCCCGGTTATGAGGCTTATCAGGTTTTGAACATATTAGGGATATGACGTTTACATGAACTCATTCGTATTTTCATATCCCTGTAAAAATGATAGATAATAGTATCTGGGTTTGTGAAATAGGGTGTGATGTTTGCATGCTCAAATACAAAGAAGGGTTACTCTCAAACCCTGGTAATAACCGTGATACTGGTGTGCAAGTTGACTAAATCAGTCAGTTGTTCAGTCTAAAAAATGTCAAATCATAAACAATGTGTTTTGAATATGGAGTTACAATATTTTATTATTTAATATTATGTTTGCAGCCATTCATTTAAAAACAAAAGCAATTGTTTATATAAAATATATCAAGTAAGTTCATATCAGTATATATAACAGACCAAAATTAATATGAATTTGTGGATTGGAATTTTCACCTCATGGTAACCTTTTGTGTGAAAAAATTATAACTGGGCTTAGATCTACATAATATCTACATATTTACTGATACCATATTGTCCGAAAAAAATTAATTTCAGCTTGCTGCTTTTAAATAGAAAATGATTTTCTCCTGTTATTAAAAACAAATCCATAGGTATGTGTACTAGCTTTCTTTACAATCACCATAGTGTAAAGAACTTCCTGTCCTCTATTATTAGGTCATTCAGTGCATAAAGAGCCTCACCTTTGACCTCCAGGAAGACGTGATTCTCATAGATACCGAGGCTGCTCCTGGCTGCACATGTGTATTTGCCATTATTTTGGGCTTGAGCTACAGGAATCTCTAAAGTTCCATTGTCATGAATGATGTAAGGGTCTCCATCCAGGGGGCTGGACCGACTGCCTTTGAACCTGAGACAGAGAAACAGCCACTTTGAGCTTTTGAACAAACACAATACAGCACCCTCTGTTTAAAGTTTATTAACTCAACTCACCATATAATTTTAGGGCTGGGTGAGCCAAAGGAAGCACAGTTTAATAGAGCCCGGTGATTTTTGATGACCTGGTACACCTTGTTGGCTGGTGTCAGCACTCTGGGGGGCTCCGCTGCGGTGACACAGCAGCAATTATTGCCACGCTATTACCCTCCAGAAATCATTGTGGGTGGAAAACAGCATCCTAATACAAATGGGTCTTATTATATGCTTACAGAGCACATTGACGAAGGCGTTGGACAGGAGGTACCCATAGTCATTGGAGACATTACACTGGTAGACGGCACTAGATCCAGTCTGCACATCAGTGAAGATGATGGTATCATCCTCCACCTTTCTGCTGGGATCCTTGGGAGAATCTGTTTATAGATAAAACGGCTTTCATTCTGTTTGAATTCTGAAAGAACGTTTTCAAACATAATTACTGTGAAAGCTTTTTGAGACCTCAAGGTCACCCAGGTCCCTGGCATGAAAAATATTTTGAAGACAACCTCTATTAAAAAATTGTTGTATTGGCATCATCACCAAATTCATGTAAAGCTCAAACCCTACAGAGAATAAAATTGTACATGGTACCAAAGGATATCCAAATCTATAATCTAAAAACAGAAAAATCTTGCCTCAAACAATAATTAGCCAAAAAAAGGTCAGTGAGATAGCATGACATATTTGAGCCCCAAGTTTCAGTCAAAGGAACTGTTTCCACTCACTCTCTATGGGGACCCCATTCATTGCCCAGGTGATGGAGGGCTTGGGTGTTCCACTGGCCCTGCAAGTCAGCACTCCATTCTCTCCTGGAGCAAGAACAAGGTTCCTGGGAGCACCACTGATCCAATATGGAGCAGCTGAAAATAACGGAGTGCATTAAAAGTCTAAATAAATGAATCACTGAACACACTGCCCAATTGGTATCCATGCATAAATTAATTATGAGATAGAGGGAACATGAGGAGTGAGAAAGAAGGGGTGAGAGTGCCAATGCATGGTGAGTAAACTGCCTCATTATAGCTCACCTTTGACCATGACCTGGATGGTACGGTGCACCGAGCCAAGCTGATTCCTGGCCATGCAACGGTAATTTCCAGCATCTGACTCTGATACGTTTATAATACGAAGAGTCCTCTGGTAGTGCAGGAAAGTTGTGCGTTTGGCAGGGAGATCGCCACTCACTTTGGTCCACGAGATTTCAGGGGTGGGCCTGGAATCAAAGAAAATGATAAAAGACAGAGTCATAATAACATTCGTCGCTTTGGGAACCTGAGGCTTTCAGGACTGAAGTAGAGGCAGATTCCTTACAGTCCTTCTGCAATACATTCCATCTCCAGCACCTGCCCTCTCAACACGGTCTTGGAACTGGAGGGGCCAGATGGGACGAGTAATGTTGGCTTCCTCTCATCTGCTGGGGCTTCTACAGTCACACACAGAGTCATAAACAAATTATTATCAACAGAATGGAAAGATCCGTGCATGGACCAGACTAATCATGACGATGAAATCCATCCTACAAATGGGTCCTCAATATTATGGCAGCGCAATAAACTGCAACACGACCATGATATGTATATGAAACCGTGATATGTATATGAAACCGTGATATGTAAATGAATCCGTGAAAGGATTGAGGATATAAGATTTCAAAGTTTTGTATAAATGTCATGGTCATGTTGCAGGTTATTGCACTGCGTTCTGTGGCTCTCTATTGTTGAATCATTTGCCATCTGGGGTTATATAAAAACTAAAATAAACTACTGTAGAATTGAGAATTAGAAACATGAATGTCTGCATTCTGCCTCAGAACTCGCAAAGAAGTAATGAGCTAAACTAATTATAAAACAAATAGGAGTACATTTTTATGGTATTGGTGACAACTTAACATCCTGCATGTGTGAATGTTCTTTCCAGATCAGCTAATGTGTGTTTTGTAACAAAGACAAAAACTGAGCAATGAGAAATGAAGTATGAGGGAAAAAAGGCTGGTGAGAAAAGCGTAGGAGTGAAAATGAAGGTGGCATCTAGCGTTTTGACAGAGGAAATGTTAAAGGTAAACAAAAAGGAGAACTTAACATATTTATAGTCAAAGGATTTATGTCAGGATGAACTTAAATTCATACCTATTTCAAATCAAAATGTTGCTTTAACATCAGAGAAAGTATGTTGACATGTACACACACTTTGATCGAATGATTTGATGTGGTACCTAATTAAATTTATTTGGAATATTTATAATATAATATAACTCAATATAAAATATTTGAGTTTGGGCTCAGCAATCTACTGAAGATGTATTATTGAAGCACAACTCACTTCTCCATCGAATGTGCTTCAGAAGAACTCTTTCTGATGAAGACCATTAAAAGACTTCTTCTTAAGCACATTCGTCACCCGGTGAGCCCCCCGCAGTTTGCCTTCAGTTCAGCCAGGCATTGAAGTGGATGACTCAGTCATGTAAGTGCTACACTGATCCTTCTCACACCTGGAAGCACTGTGAACATTATGTTTTTGACCTTTTCAGCTTTCTATACAATCCAGCCAACACTGCTGAGGGTGAAGAAGAAAGGAGCAGGAGTAGACTGACACATGGCAGCGTAGACCATCAACTACCTAATAAACCACAGTACCTGAGGATAAGGTACTGTGTTTCTGATGTGATGGCCTGCAGCACAGGATCTCCACAGGGGACCGTGCTCTTCCATAGTCCACATTCAGGGTTTGTACAACAAACAGGTGAACTCACACAAGTACCTGGTTGTTCAGCTCAACAACAAGCTGGACTGGTCTGACAACCCAGATGTCCTGTACAAGACGGGCCAAAGTCATTTTCAAATGCTGAGGTCATTTGAGGTCCTAAAGAATGTCCAGGATTCTGTTAAAGACGCACTATGACACTGTGGTAGCATCTGCAATTGTCTACACTGTGGTCTGTCAAGGAGGATGACACAGAGAGGGACAGGAAGAGACTCAACAGGCTGGTCATGAGGTCCAGCTCTGTCCTGGACTGTCCCATGGACTCTGCACGGGAGGGGGTGAGAGGAGGATGTTCACCAAGCTGACATCCATCCTGGACAACACCTCTCATCCCCTACATGAGACTGTGGGGGCTTTGAGCTACTTCTTCAGTGGCAGACTTCCACACCCACAGTGTAAAACAGATCGCTACCACACGTCCTTTGGCCCGACTGCAGTCAGACGGTACATCAAATGACTGTCAGACTGTGTTGTGTCCCAAACTCTCGCTCTCTCTCTACCACAGTGTTTAGATGCTGTCACATGTTAGAAATGATTTATTTAGCTCAGTTGGTACTGGAAAGTTCAAAGAGTTCTAGATTAAGCCAGGAAGAAGTTACTAGTTATCAAAAAGGTTGTATGTTGTATAATGCAGGAATGGCAGTGAAACTAATGATTAATGTGGATTGTTTGGTGTTAGCTGCAACCAGGGGGGTCAATGTTAGGGGTAAACACTAGAGGGTGCCATATTTCACCTCTTAATAAATCAGTGAAGTTTCAAAAAGCATGGGTTATCAGGTTGAAAAGTTAGTGTTAGTAGGTAAAAAGCTATAGTTTGGAGGTCTACGTTGGGAGTTAAACATCAGGTGGGGGGGGGGTTCCGCGACTCACCACTAAATAAATCTGTGTCATTGTAAAAAGCTGCCATTGTGTCATTGATTGCATCCACTGTAACACAACAGAAAAATAAAAGAATTCCACATATTGAAAACATCAGACACATGAAAAAAATAAACTATATACTTACTTAAGATGAGCATGTTAAAATTGAAAATGCAAAGACAAAACTTGAATCAAAACTGAAATGATTACAATCTTGCAGGAACGGCGTGTTCTGATGCCAACCGAGAATGCTAGTCTGAATGAGAACCGTCTCTGTTGCTGGTGGAGAATGCATAGTTAGAACGTCTGATAGAATTAACAGAATGTACGACTGCCAGGCAGACAGTGCAGTACAGATATGAGACCTCTGACAAAACGTCTTTTTAAGGGTATGTCAACCACTTGGATGAAAACAGAGATAGGAGATGCTGTTTCCCTCCTACGCATTCATGATTGTACATAATGATACAAATGAGCTGCTCTCAATCAGCTAAATGGACACAAGCTGACACTCCATCTCAATCTTGCAGGTTCATTGCACCTTCAATGCATTTGATGTCCTGTATTATTTCATGGTTAGACTTACTAGTGAGGACCTTGACGGTGATGGGTTGCTTCTGTTGGATGGTTTGTGTATATGGGAAGCGGGCGTAGCAGATGTAATCATTCCGTGAATCCTCCCGGAGTACATTAGAGAAGTAAAGGTCTCCGTTAAGGGACTGGGATACTCTGCTACTCTGAGGCAGCCTCTGGAAATCTGAAAGTACCAGACATTAAATTAATACGCGTAAAACATGTTTTAATTGTATTTGTAGCCTATTTTATTTTGAAGTAAGTTAATTTCATTTAATGGATGAAGGGTTCTGTAAATTCTTGTGATTTTTCAATGGAATTTCTGTCTAGTGCTGAAGTGTTCAGTGGATTATCCAAAGCTTTTGCAATCCGCTTCAATCCTAATGAGACGAAAGAGGGAATATGATGCAAAATGCAACACATTTCATGACTCAATTAATAATTAATTTACTGAAATACTACAACAACAATAAAAGCAAAGGAACAAGGATAAACCTGTCAGTTGCAGTGGCTATTAAATAAAAGCCATTTAATTGGAGATAAAGTAACTAACACAACATTTCCCAGAAGACTCTTGGACCACAAACAGGACAAAAGGAGGTCAGAGCTGCTATAATAATGTCTAAAAACATTCACATAAATATCTTAATGCCAGACACAGGATATCAACTGTAAAGATTCTTTGGGAGCATAAAACATCCTATTTAAAGCACGTGTGTTCAAATGTTTGCATGATAGCATTTAAAATATTATATCTTATGACTGAAGTGCTCACAATTGTCCATCCAGAAAATGATGGGAGGGGGTAGGCCAGCAGGGGGTCGACAAGCCAGCACCAAAGAGACGCCCTCCTGAACAACAATGGGCTTGATTTTCTCCTTTGACCACAAGGGGGACCCTGGGTTGTTGGAGAATAACATCAGTGGATGAAAGGTCTACTTTGACAAGAACTATGGAGCTGTTACACATGGGTGATACAGGTGAAGATGAGGAAAGCAACACATTTCATGACTTATGTGTTGAGTCATGACAACACATAAGTCATGAAACGTGTAATCTGTATGACACCATCGTTCATACAGATGGATGATTTCTAACTGAATAACAATACTCAAGAGGAGAACTACAAGGTACTCCTCCTCCTTATGTGCAGCCTTTACCTTTCAGGAGTGCTTTTAATACGATAAATTTGACTTACAATAAGGTAGGGAAAATGAAACCTCGTGAGAAAGGTACAAGAGATGCAAAACATAAAGACACTGATGGACAATGAGAAGAAACAGAGCGGACTGGACTTACTGGACTGTTGCACTACTATGTTGCTGGAAACTGCAGCTCCATGTTTGTTTCTGGCGGTGCACTGGTACACACACTCATACTGTTCAGCCTTCACTCTGCTGATGTCTACTACAATCGTCCCAGAGTTGGGCCTCACGGTCACGTTGGGGTCCTCCTCAATGTCAAAGTGGGTCCCGTTTCTTGTCCAGGAGAAACTGAGGAACAAAAACCATACAAGTGTCATAAATCTGCAAAATAAGTGAAATGCACTGAGAATCTATTTTCTCAATCAGTCTTCATATTATTTTCTTAATTTCTATTTCGGTGTGTTCTCAAATTTCTCCTTCCTGGTTTCATTCATCTATCTACCTACCTATCTGGCTGTCTGTTGAGGCTTTGGAATAAAATCTGACAGCTAGTACCTTGATAAAAATTTAGATCGTCTTTGTAATGGCATCATGAATGCAAAATCATACTTCCTAGATCCTACCTGGGATGAGGCTTCCCCTTTGCCTCGCAGTGGATTATAATATTTTCTCGTGGGTCGATGATGTAATCCTTGGGGGATTGATGAGTAATGGTTGGCGGCTGCGGCACTAAAAACAATCAGAAAGCAGGTGATATTCAGTGATGGCATTTACAGCATAATCCAGCAACATAAAATATTATGTTGCTGGAGTGATCACACAAGCGGACTTTTTTAGTTACATGCAAACTTACCACAGTAAACAAAAACCACACATCTTATTATTGAAGAACGCAAAAAGCTCTCACATATGTGCAACAGCAAAAATGCATGCAAAACGCTCAGGTACATTCAACTTTCTTGTAACAATCGGATACTTGCTGTGCTTATTTTGGTGCCATGGTGATAAATAATGGTCCATGACAAAACACGTGATATAGATACTTGTTCTTTTTGAAATGATGCTGTACAGAAAAATGTTCTAGCATTACAGTAACAAACATATACAGCATCAGCAAACAAGGAAGCAAAACGTCAATGCATGCAGTATACTAAGGTTCACTCCAAATCACATCTAAAAACATAAAACAGACTAAATATAAAAAAAGGAGATAATATGAAAAAGATCATATATGACCTTCAATGCACAAAAAACCTCCTCTCACAAACTCTGCAATGAATGCACACTAGTTTCACACTTACATCCTTGCAGTACTTTATTGTTTTCCCAAAGAATCAGGAAACAGCAAGGGGAAATTGTGACAGTAAAGAGAAATTCATATTAGGGGTTGAAAAATATCTACCTGAACTTTTTTTGTGTCAAAGATTGTTTAAAACAAACAGCTCTCTGTTAAGTAATTTCAGCCTCTGGTGGTCAACAGAGAAGATACGACCACAGACACTTCAGACTGGGAGGTTTGAGGTCAGTCCAGAACAAACTTCCATCAGTAAAACAGGCAACATTGGATCTTCAAAGAGTCTTCCTTTACGAAACATGATACGGATCTAGAGGCTCTTCCAAAAATAATACATCAGCTGTTATGAAAACAGGAATCTGGCCATGGATATTTATAAATATAGATAGTGGGAATAAACTTAATCAGCGCTGGTCACTGAATGTGATAATATTAATAATGATGTATTCTCAACCCGTCACGCAACCCTACCATGAAATGTTTTCACTGTATTTTACCCACCCCTATGGAAGCAGTGGGTAGCCCCTGTGAAGCGCCAAGGGATCAGGTGGGTTTCAGAGTCAATGACCCTATGGCATGAAGCGTCAAGGGCTGGGATCAAACCTCAATATCCCGATTGTAAAACACCCAATCTGCCTGCTGAGCTTAGGCAGCAATCAGTTTGGCAACATAACAATTGTTTTACTGCTGTTTAAAAAAGAGCAATTCACAATATATATTCATATATTATAGTAAACAGAGTATTTTTGCATTTAAAAGTGGCTAAAATATATAATCTCAGACCCCTTTTCCGTTATTTTTCAACATTTCATGAAAATACAGAGACATCAAATGTTGAGGAGACAAATCAATGATTTACAGGAATTCATGTAAGCAGAAAATGTGATTCTGTCAAGCAGTGTAGTGTGGGAGGATTTTTCTCACCGTTAAGCCGAAGAGCAATGAAATAGAAATCTCATTCCTAACAAATTATAACCAAATCCTCAACACTCTCAAAGAGTGACACTATCAGTTATCTCCACTATCAATAAATCCAATTAGGCTCTCAATTAACTAATAAAAGGAATAGTTCAACATTTTTGGAAAAATACTAATTCAAACACCTTTATACAAAATGAAAATAGTAGAAGGCGGCACAGTGGTTAGTGCTGCTGCCTCACAGCAAGAAGGTACCGTTCGAATCCACGTCTGCCAGCCTTTCTGTGTGGAGTTTGCATGTTCTCCCTGTGGCTGCGTGGGTTCTCTGCCGGAACTCCAGCTTCCTCCCACAGTGATACAGGTGAATTGGTGACACTAAAATTGCCCATAGGTGTAGGTGTGAGCCTGTGTGATTGATTCTATGTGTCTGCCCTTCGATGAACTGGTGTGTACGCTGCCTCTCGCACCATGTCAGCTAGTTCATGAACATACTCAGTACTCTACAAGACAAAGAAAACTTATTTTATATGAGAAGCTACAATTAGCTAATAACACCAACTTGAGGTGTATTACATTATAAATTATACGCTATTAAACTTTCTATCCAACAACAGTCTATAAATTGAGTATTGGCTTCTCACTAAAACAGACCCTTGAAAATAGTCCATTCACACTATCTGGGATAGGAATTTGTTTGGTGGTACATTATCTGTTGCCTTACGGTCTAGCGGGACCTCCAACGCTGCAGCTGATAGGGCCAGGAACAGCACCAGCAGTGCTGCATCCTTCTTTCTCTCCATCCTCAGTGTGTGACACAAAGATCTGCCCGAATCACAGCGATACCTCGCCTCTTTGCTCTGTCACGCCGTCTGAAGGGACATAAACATTCACAACTGCAGGGAGACACAGAGAGAGACAGAGAGACACTGTCAGAGATAAGTAGATGGAAGCAAAAACAGATTCATGGCTGGAAGTATGTCCGCTTACAGTGAACATCAGTAATTATACTGAGTTTGTTCTACGCTGTGTTCATCGGCTACTTGGCAGAAAGGGAGAGATAAGTCTCGCCAGAGATGGATGTTGGATGTCATGCAGTGAAGTTTGCTGAAAGTGATCTTTTTGATCTAGTGCTCCAATACCGGCTGATGGGACCCACAAGGGCACATTTTGCTCGCCTATTAACTGCCATTGCCAAGATGCCATTAGACCTCTCTTCCATATTGATCACACGAGTCAACAGATGACATGCCAAGGGACAAGACAAGGGGGCACTCACTCTACTTTCCATTCACGCTGAACTTTATCAAGGTGATTGACTGACAGCCAGCAGATCAGCAGTGAGAGTTCCGACACTGAGCCATAACTCTTTCATTAAACTGTTATGGGAAAAATTATCTGTTATTGGGCAGGTATCTGACAACTTACTACACACCAAACAATGATGACTGTAAAAGTTCAACAGGGTGTTCAGGTTCAAGTAAGTTGGACTCTTTAGAGATTATTAAAAAATACAACCAAATACAATTATCAATTTTCTTTTGTTACATAATGAAGTCCTAACACTCTTTTTTTTTTAATGAAATGAAGTAATATATCTAAACTCAAATACAAAAACATGCGACATATGTCCCTTTATGGTATACATGTATACAAAAAAGACACAATATGTGTGTGTCCGCGTGTGTGTAGGCAATTCCTCTCTGATATGCTCTCTTTGTATGGCCAGACTTTGCCTGAAGAATGATACTTGTTTCACATGTCTTAAAACATTTATATTCCATGCAAGTGTCGAATTCCAAAAAAAATCCATTCCAAAAATTCATCCCAGTATGTCTATCCACCACAATAGGAAAATGTGGAATAATGGTATGATTTTCTGTGTCTGGTGTTGGTGAGGTCTTGCAATCAAAAGTGTGCACTATTGAAATGGAATACCAAAAGGCTTTGAAAAAAGAAATCAGACATGAATGGAACAGCAATGATGCAGCACACTGTAAAATACTTACAGAGAGCTTGCACAAATGGTTGTTATTAAAAAAAAGCTTTAACCTGCACAGCAAGGCATTTGGTACTGTGAAACACCGTTACTTATTTCTCCTGCATTTGTTATAATAAAAGTGCATGAATCATGTTTGACTATTTTCCTGTGCATCAGTGTATGTAATGTCGGGGACATATATGTGCCAAAGTTGGCATGCATCTCAGTGTAGCCATATCACACCAACTTTCAACTCATAGCCAATAAAATATTGAGACTGCTGAAAAAGGAAGGATGGTTCTGTGATGGTTGATGGTTTGAAAAGATGGTTTCACCACAGTTCAGTATTATTCCCGGTGAGGTGCCAACCCAGTCACCAAATATTCAGAGAATAATAACACCAAATACTATCTCATATTATTTGTATTCATACAATTCAACATTGTTAGAAGGACAAAGATCAATTGATTTATTATTTTCAATCGAGTTTGATAAGAAAAGAGAATGGAGGAAAGTGCAGATGAGTCATATTCTACTAACAATTCTTCTTCTGTTAACAACCACAGCCAAACATTTATTTTTATCTTGCTCCTCTACTTACCATACCCAAGGCATTTTCTGGAACCGTATTAAAATGTCACAGCTTAATTCAGAGCACTGGCAGACTAATATATTGCATTATCACGAAAGCACACTATCAAACTTGGGATATTAATGCACTTAGTATACTGAGGACTCACATTGATGGAGATGGAGCATGCAAGCATTGCTTTCTTCTGCCTCTGGGTAAGGGTACACTCAGCATGGAAGCTGTTTCTAGGACCAGAGACAAGACAGCCAGGCAGTAAGACCCTGCCCTAATGCTCCTTGGGGAACCGATATATTTGTTCTTGCTGCCCTACAGTCAATATTCAGTAATGGCCCCCACATTGATGTGTCTGGTAACATGGGAGGAGACCAAGGCTAACGTGTGCTGCCCTCGGCTTCCACTCCTCACTAGTGAAAGTCTATGTTAGTCGCCCAGGGCAGCTAATCAGACCACTGTAGATACCATCAAGCAGTGTTGGCTTGGATTTTGACATAAAAAAAAATCCAGGGGGGGCAATTACATTAAACTCATTCGTAGGCTGAGATCAGAGGAGCTAAGCCATGTTCATTTTCATCTTTCTGTTGGTTCATACTGAACAATGTTATTTGTGCAAAATCAATTCATGGTGGTGGGTTAAAATATTGTATTGCAATGTGTTCTCGCAGCCAATTCAATTTTACTGATATGAAAAGCTATTCAGACCAATATAATTTGTAAAAGAATGTAGAATTCGCTGAACCTGGCAGTACAGTCAAAGCGAAGAGGAAAAAAAAGACAGGCTGTGACAGTAAGAGAATAAATGAGTTCATCAAACATTTTATGGCGAATCCCCGAAAGATGGGTGATTCTTATCTGGAAAGATGCCAGGCTTTCACCCAGGATTCAATTCCCAATTTAATGAGGTATAGCAGGTAGGCTCAAGCTGGTCAGCATGTTTGTGTCATTGTGTGCATACCATGTGTACCATGTGTGTATGCAAACAATGACACACATTACTCTGCTTTAGTTTGTGTGTACGTGTGCTATAATAATCCCTGTTAGCCGCAGTGATACAGACCAACCCCTTACATCCCTCTTACACATGAAGACAGTGGAAACTCAAGTGGGCCTCTGAACATGAGGGTCCAACCACCAGGGCATGAAACTACTGGCAACGATTGCTTCAACAGTGAGCTTAAATGTTACATTTTTGCTTAAATCTCTCATTTATGTTCCTGTTATTAAACCTTCCCTTTACCAATGTGAAATAAGGAAAAGACTGAATGTCTGAGTGTGTAAAGTCACTCAGCATCTTAGAAGGAACTAAAGTTCACACCCATTTCTTAGAATTGCAATGTACGATTGTTCAATTGGACAAGCAGCCACAAATCATCTCTCCTAATTGTTGAACCTTTCTTTACATCTTGTGCTGACAGGACGGGATAAGCCAAAGTAAATAGAGTTCACTTCAGTGCAGACTGCTGAGGCTCGGATAAAAAAAACACAGCACTGTTGGAAGCTCTGTGCCAAAAGCAGTCATGGTGCAGATAAAATCTAACAGGAATGGTCTGTTAGAGGAGAAATACGACAGGAAGGTAAGGATACTTTCATCAAAGAATTGAAACTGCCAGACTACTTACACATAGATTAATGTGTTGGTATATTTTAGTTCCGCATCCAAATAGACCAATTTATTACTTGTTTAAAGACATAAACTCAATTTATGCTGCAGTGCATAAACCGTAATATAATCTCCATTACAGTGTGTGTACAAACTGACAAACTGGCTAAACTAAAAAATAACCAAACTGAATAAAACCAATTTGAGTTGCATACCTTTAGAGACCGTTGAAAGTGTTGTGAAACATCATAATATTCTATAGCAGCTTTGGATGAGTGTAAATTGACTGTTCTCCCCTAAATATATTTATTTAAGGAACGGACAATAATAACCATAGATGCTCCGTTTGGTGGGTGTATTAAAAAATTACACCAAAATGCAGAAATAGACTAATCAAGTTAGTAGTTTGGCTTCCGTGCCAGCAGTGTAAAATGGATATTGGCCTGGATAATTTTTTGATACATCAAAATGGCAGTAGGCCTCCGTAATACACGCATCCATAGTCCGTAAAACTCGCTTTATAGTGCAACCATTATTCGCTCTCCATTAACTCTTGAGAGAGATATTTAGCTATTATATGCTCCACTATTAAATGCTCCAGAGCAAGTCACTTATGGGTTTTTCGGCGTAATTTCCTGAACATTTCAGCTAGCCACTGATTTTCGTTTCTTTAAATAAAGTGTGGGAAAAATCATATGCCGAACCAGTCCAAAATCTGGACACACCCATTCGCTTGAAATGGGAAATTGTCTGAATTATAACTAAACTGGTAGTTAAGTTCAAATCAAGTAAGTTATGTTATCTGTTATGGCTCGGAAAACGCATCCAAAAATAAAAGCAGAGCTGTGTGGTTTGAAAAATGATTATCTGCAATGATTTGTGTTCAAAGAACTAAAGCGTGCAAAAATTACTGTTACAACAAAGTGAAAGGCAATTTTAACTACTGGCCACAACTAAATAGGATCACCCTCAATCAGTGCTTCCAATCTGTTTATTTTGTACGGGGAGAAAAGACTCTGCACTTGTGCAACAGCTGCATTGAGCTGTCTGCCTCTCATTCACCCGGCCTCATCAATTACCTTATTGTCACTTCCCCATGGCCAGCTACTTCGCCATTCCAAAACTAATTGCTTTTGTGCATGTCAGAGACTTAGCACATACTGGCATGCAAATAGACACATTAATGCACATTGGCAGCAGAACATGGGGGTCTGAGCAGACCATATGAAGCTGACAGGCGCACAAGACCTGAGAATACAACCAAACCATGGTGCAAATGAAAAGCAGTCAGCAGGGGGGGAAAGCTCCATTGAATTTCCCTTACAGCAACAGATAGTAGTATTCCATATGCGTTATACTACCTAATAGCAAAGATATTGCCATCGTCTGTGCCGAACAATAGTACAACACTTTTGCATTAACAGTTAAATATTTGTGATGAAGGACAAGCCGTCTTCTCTTGCAGAGCACGCTCATTATGCTTATAATCAGTGCTATCGATGGCTCATGCAATCAGGGAGCATTGGTATGGCCCTATTGAACCAGTAGGGATCTCCTACAGATGGCTCAGTGTGGAGTATAATGATGAGAACGGCTCCCCACTCAGGAAGGCGGTGATTAAACAACGGATATGTTTGAAAGGGGTGCTCCAAATGCAGTCCAGGATGTCACATGCCAGGACTTCAAGCCCAAGGATGGGGGTCAATCTCTGTGTGTGATTAAATATCTGCCCCCCAAAAAAGAAAACTGTCAAAGCAACTTGCTGTATGTACAGTGCATCTGGAAAGAATTCAAAGCGCTACACTTTTTCCACATTTTGTTATGTTACAGTATTATTCCAAAATGGATTACATTCATTTTTTTCCTCAAAATTCTACACACAATACCCCATAATGACAAAGCGAAAAAGGTTTTTTGAAATTTTTTCAAATTTACTAAAAATAAAGAACGGAAATATAACATGTACAGATGTATGTAAATTGAGCTCAGGTGCATCCTGTTTCCACTGATCATCCTTGAGATGTTTCTACAACTTGATTGGAGTCCACCTGCGGTAAATTCAGTTGATTGTACATGATATGGAAAGGCACACACTATATAAAGTCCCACAGTTGACAGTGTATGTCATCACAAACCGAGCCATGAAGTCCAAGGAATTGTCTGTAGACCTCCGAGACAGGATTGTATCGAGACACAGATCCAGGGAAAGGTACAGAAACATTTCTGCAGCATTGAAGGTTCCAATGAGCACAGGGGCCTCCATATTCCTTAAATGGAAGAAGTCTGGAACCACCAGGACTCTTCCTAGAGCTGGCTGCCTGGCCAAACTGAGCGATCAGGGGAGAAGGGCCTTAGTCATGGAGGTGACCAAGAACCCGATGGTCACTCCGAAAGAGCCCCAGCGTTTCTCAGTGGAGAGAGGAGAAACTTCCAGAAGGACAACCATCTCTGCAGCACTCCACCAATCAGGCCTGTATGGTAGAGTGGCCGAACAAGAGCCACTTCTCAGTATAAGGCACATGACAGATCGCCAAGAGATGGCCAAAAGGCACCTAAAGGACTCTCAGACCACGAGGAACAAAATTCTCTGTTCTGATAAAAACAAGGATTGAACTCACCCGGCCAATACCATCCCTAAAGTGAAACATGGTGGTGGCAGCATCATGCTGTGGGGATGTTTTTCAGCTGCAGTAACTGGGAGACTAGTCAGGATTGAGGGAAAAATGAATGTAGCAATGCACAGAGACATCCTTGATGAAAACCTGCTCCAGAGCGCTGTGGAACCCAGACTGGGGCGAAAGTTCATCTTCCAACAGGACAACCACCCTCAACACACAGCCAAGAAAACAAAGGAGTGGCTACGGGACAACTCTACAAATGTCCTTGAGTGGCCCAACCAGAGCCCAGGCTTGAACCCGATTGAATTTCTCTGGAGAAATCTCAAAATGGCTGTGCACCGACACTCCCCATCCAGCCTGATGGAGCTTGAGAGATCCTGCAAAGAAGACTGGGAAAAACTGCCCAGAAATAGGTGAGCCAAGCTTCATACTCAAAAAGACTAGAGACTGTAATTGGTGCCAAAGGTTCTTCATCAAAGTATTGAGCCAAGCCTTTGAATAATTATGTACAGGTTATATTTTCGTTCTTTATTTTTAATAAATTTGCAAAAATTTCAAACAAACTTTTTTCGCCTTGTCATTATGGGGTATTGTGTGTAGATTTTGAGGGAGAAAATTCATTTCATCCATTTTGGAAAAAGGCTGTAACGCAACACTGGAAAAAGGGAATCCCTATGAATACTTTCCGGATGTGCTGTATGACTACTGCATTGTTTAAAGTAAAGCTTGAATTAGTTGGCCTGAATATGATTTTTAAGTTAACTGAAGGACAAATATTTAGTTGAATTCTGAATTTGAAGTTACGTGTTATTTGGGCAGTTTTAAAAAAAAAAGGAAATATGCCTAAATTTGCTGCTGCTGAGGACCACCCGTTCAGTTCATTGTCCCGTCTTTAAAATTGCTTATGGTAATGGTAAATTGTGAAAGTCACAATTATGTCAGATATATAGTTTTCCTCATTTTTAAATAGTTTTTTACAGTGTTTGGCAAAGATGGAAGTAAATGCTTATTTGCAGCTCCAAGATCAAAATGGAAAGTTGGCGACCTGGTTTCAGCATACGTTTCCCATAATCTTCTCATTAGCTTTTATAATTAGGGGGCCAAATGCAAATCATTGGTGTGTTTAACATAATAATTGAGCTCATGTTATTCAGGGAGACCCCGCAGCTCAAAAAAAGGCTGCACCACTTTCTTCTGCACTGTACAATGCCAGACAAAGCGGGGATCTACAATAACTAGGAAATTAAAGTTAGAGCTTGGAGAGACTTACATTCTCTGTCCGACATGTTAAGGACACAGAATGTAAGTGTCTGGCAGTCTTCTTGCCAAGCTATCAATCCACCACAACTCTTAATGCTATTGGACATGTGCTGCAGAGGAGGGCCAATTGTTTTGGCCCTCCTCTTTTCAAAGGGCACCACACATTACCATTCACTAAGCTTCCTCCCAGCAAAAGCCAAAATTACTACGGATATTTGCTCTGTGTCACCTTTGCCCAAATGCTAATCTCTGCCGGGGCCGGAGCTTCTGAGAGGAGGCTGCTCGTTAGCATGCGGATGGGTGCAGATCCACTAGACGTGTTGGCTCTTTCAAGGAGAAAATCCAAGCTTGTTCAACCTGAACGCATCTGAAAGATGTTTGACTTTCATCTCACCGTTGAAGACCAGTTAAATATTATCTAAAGTTGATTATTCACATTCTCCCACTTTACCAGTACTTTCCCTGAGAGGATTATGAAAGGGTGTTGAAGGACTTTTTTTCTCATTCCTTTGGATAATTGATGGTGGCAAAAAAAGAGGTTTCAATCTTTTAGCAGCTTAAGCTATAAATCACCAGTTAATAAAGTAGCAATGGCATGGTGGCAAAAGTTAAGACCCTGTACTTTTTTTGACTTCTGACTTCAACTCAATAGTAGAGAATTAATTGACTAAAGACAAAGAGCATTCATTAAAATGAGATCGAGAACCAGCACCGGGCTGAATGAGCAACTGTGGATTTGAACTTGACCTTTATCTGATAGCTAATCCCCACACTGTATTTGATAGCTAATCCCCACACTGTATTTGATATCTAATCCCCACACTGTAATTGCTCATTTAAAACGTTTTGTTATAGCCCGACCATGTATCTGTATGCGATTCAGTCTCTAAAAATAATTTGCATATTTGCCTCCTTGTTAATGTTTGTTCAAAGAGTTGGTATGTCAGCGATGGAGGACAGACATTAAAGATGAAGCCTGCCTGCCATATGAGTGTGTAATGGGTGAGGCTATTCATATGCTGAGCAGACGTTCATTATCACCAGCAAATGCAAGAGATTGGGAGGAATGCATTCCAACTGGCTTCCTGATTTGTAAAAGGGACACCGAAAATCCTCAGCACACAATGTGTGACACACTTTAGCAAAAGAGACAAAACCTTGAGAAAGTTATCAACATAAATTCATTCTGCCCTGTTAAGACAAGCAAATCCATCCATTTTCTGTAACCGCTTGTCCTGTTCAGGGTCGCTGCGCGGGCTGGAGCCAATTCCTGCCGGCACAGCGATCCACACAAACAATCACAGCAACGCAACATTTAGAGACAACAATTTACCTATAATGCTTGTTTTTGTACTGTGGGAGCCAGACTTCCAGTAGGGAATCAACACATAGGGAGAACATGCAAACACCACACAAGGTGGATTTGAAACCAGAACCAGGTGGCAAACATGCTGGGGTTTGGGGCTACACTACACAACCTTGCTGCCCTATAATTATTAGAGTTATACAACACAACTCTCAACGGTCCAGTCGTTGAGTTGACCGAGGGAAATGTTTCATGTTTAAATTCAGATACACTTCATGCACTTCAACAGGGCAGAGCCACTTAAAACCGCAATCCAACGGGACACTCTGTATCCATGGTAATCTCCCTGTGATCTTGGATCTCCATGTGGACAAAAAGATAACCATCACCAAACAGACATGTGAGGCAAAAAGGAACAAAGAGGTCCAGAGTAATTTGTCATCTCATGAGTAACCTTGGAGAAACTGTACGTTCAAAATATGCTCTGTCTTAAAGAACATGTCAACCTCCTCTGAGTGCAACAAAAGAAGCCTGATTAGAATCTCAGTTTGCCACAGTGTCCACACCGGATGGCTTAATACTTATGTGAAAGGTCTCGCAAGATGGGGCCAATATGTGGAGTTTACTTCAAGCGTAGGGGTGCAATGAAAAGAGAGCGTGAGAGGAAATGGAGAAAAAGTTAACCTGAAAAATACAAAAATCTGCCAGCTGTAATGTTTTGTGGTGAAAGAACTCTTGCTATGTGGGACAGCGTTGATATATGACTGCCCAGAGTCAACAGTTGGTCATAACCAGGGCTTTCTGGAAAACCACTACTGTATAATAAACACTCTTCTGGTGGAATCTGAAATCTGCTGAATAGTACATCTAGGCTGGCAAGCCGCGATAGGTCATTTAGAGCTGGCTGTGTTTTGTGTGGTACCATTCAGTCTGGCAAAATCCACCGACAACATCAGATAACAAAGCTCGAACGCTGACTGTGTGTTGGAACAATCCTTTTTCTACGCTGTGTTACCAGAACATGTATTTGGCCAGTTAGAAAGAAGCATCTGTGCATGGGCAGTGCGATTGAGTTTTACTGAAGACATTTTTCTCTGTACTGAAGTTACTTTAATGCTCACTGTCAAACTGAGCAGCATGGCGGAATTTATCCACAGTTTGAAGATGGATTTAGAGGCATTTTAAGTAAAGGCGATGGAAGAGAAAGAGCTTTGAATCTTTTTATATTTGAAATATTTATAAAATGGAGAATTATAAAAGGTTGAATTATTCCACATGTCTACTAATAAAGTGAAAGGGAAGTTTTAGGAGCAGGAGCACAGAATGAAATTTTCTTATCCGTTTCAAATTACAAACCCTGACCTGCTGATACAAATTTTCTCCAGTTTTGATTTTTTTTTTTTGAAGCTCGCAAAACCATTATTGACTATTTACAGTGAACATTTTCTTGCAAACATTTTTTATAAAATTCCACAGGCCTATAGAAATATCTTCATTCAGCAGTCTTTAAGTGGACCAGAGATGTATGATATTGTCTTAAACAAAATCGAACAAATCCATCAAAATCAAAGTCAATATTAACTGAACAGACACAACCTGCACAGAATCAACTATACTGAAATGCCTCCGCCAGTCATAGGTCATAGCAAAATAAGCCTCCGCTTGTCTGTTGTACTTACAAAAATGCTAATATCAACATGCTAACAAGTTCACAAGGACAATAGGGACATGCTGATGTTAAGCAAATAGTTTGTTCATACCATGTTTACCATCAGAGTATTCTAGTCTGCTTTAAGTCATTGAGATATTCAAATTCACTAATGTGAACCTAATGATGGTGCAAAGACAAAGTGCATCCATAGATTCTACCTTGTATTTTTGAATGTGTGTAAAAACATTTTCATGGTGACCTACTGAACATACTTTAATATATATTACCATCTGAGCCAAAGTAACTGACCAATGCTGCCAGGGTGATATTGTCATTCCTAGAGCAAAGTATGTGGCTTAAAAAATGTTCTGTTTTAAACAATATCTACTGACAACATATTATAACAAAGGATGCAGATCGAATGTTCGAACACAAGGAGATGTTGAGAACCCTCTTCCTCGCTGACCTTTCACAGACACATAATCATTTATAATGATTCACAGACACATATAAGAATTATTATATAATTGCCTGTTCCTTATTGTATCGTTTGGTACTAGAAAAATCCCACTTACCTCGCATAATTTTAGAATTACTTCCATTGCTTCGAATAATAAAACAGCTGGATGAAACATGAAGCTCATTAAAGACATCTTGTTGTGCCCATTCAGCGGCACTGACTGCTAGTATGTTGAAGCGTTAAACTATTTGATGAGCATCTGCTGACGTAAGCATTATGGCTCTTTTAATGGAAGCAAAGAGCTTGGTCAAAACCGGCACTATCATAAAATTTAAGAAAAAAAATTTCCGTCTCACAAGCCAATGCAGCACCAAGTTCACTGAGTTTGTTGCACGTGCAGGTACATCCCGGGCAATTGGTTGGTGGTTTTTAGAATTGTATATGAATTCGAACAAAATAGTACCAAAGTTAAACCAAGTATTAGATTTACACTATAACGGTGCAATAAAATAAACAAAAAATGACAATTCCATCTGAAAGAAGGATTATAAAGTGCATTGAAGCAAACACATACACATGCAGCGCTGAGAAAATCCCCAGCAGGTGGACAGAGGCAGTAAGGTCTAGTGTTATTGAGGACCACCTCTACATTCACAGAGCGCCACAATAAGACTCTCCTGCTGCTCCCCTCCTCCACCTCATCCACCAGCTCCTTTCAATCCACCTGTGTCTGTGAAAGGTCAGCACAGAGGAGGGTCCTCACCCCCTCCATGAACCAACAGCTCCCACTCAACAATCAGCCCAAACACTGGAGCCCACTGCCAGGAAACGCCATCAAAAGAGGGGCTTCAGAGCGCTCCAGACTTCTCAAAACCCTCCATTGTCTCTGGAAGGCTTCCCCACACCGCCGCCGGTCTGTATGTAACACTGTAAGAGGAGTTGCTCATTATTGCCCTACCCCGGTTCCACTTTGTCTCCTTTGTGCGGCTGACAGAAGAATCCAGTTGCCCAGCCACGCCAATAAAAGTGCAAAAAGAAAGAAAATGAGAAAGAAAGATGTAGTGGATGATGACGGGTCACATACTTATGCTGCATGTGTTCATGAGCCTGCAGATGCACATCATGATGGGCTGCTGTACCAGAAACGTATAAAACATAAATCTCTGGTGTCGCTGCTCCATGCTTTTTAGGAATGTGTTTAAAATATGCCATTCATCCAACAACAAGAGTATTGACTGATAGACACACTAAACCACCGTATGTGTGAATGTCAGAGCAATCCATTATCACATAAAGAAGGCTCTATGTAGTTGGCCCTTCTCTCTCCATCTCTCCCACAGCCCTCATCAGTTCCATTCACATACGGCAGGTGAATACAAATCATTTCCCCTTTGCTGCTTTCTAAAAGGACTCACCATCCAATTTCAGACATAAAGGATACAAATAATGGTCCTTTCAAAGTGTGAGAAAATCAAACCATGGCTTTTTTAAATGAAACACAATCTGGAGTTACCCCTTCCAAAATACTAAACAAGCCCTGAAAAATAGATTTTTCTGTCTCATCAAAGGATCTGTGTTGTAACGTAAGAATCTGCAGGTCAGTGCAACAGGTCAAGCAGAGAAAATTGAAATAGAAGAATTGCATCAGAGGAAACTCAAGAACATGCACACACACTCTATTAAAAAAAAAAAATCTAAATATTGTTGAATTAATATATGTTGACAGACGATGTCATATTTACCAGAGTTTTGTTTTCAAAGATACATTTGCATTAGGATAATCTAGATAAGTAACTGAAAATGACTAATTTCTTAGCCAAAATGATAGTAATTATGTTCCGGAGACTGACTCATTTCAATAATTGACTGTTTCTGCTCAACACATTCAAATATACTTCCGTCATTTGAATCTTAATATAAAGAGTGGTCAAATATCACCTATATTGCTTAATTCATTTCATTTTTATTCATGAACAACCACTGTTCTGAAATGAAAAATAAGAAAATGTTATGTTTTATAATATCAATTTCAATCTAATTTCAGTCTTGTTTTCACCGGGGTTAAAGGCCTTCAGTTAAAACATTTTTCCTCAGTATAGTTAAGACTTTTTATTTCCAATCTTTCCCAACCAAAGGATTTTAATTGAATTTGATCTAATTGAGATCTGAGGCAGAGAACCTTTGAATAAAGAGAGAGATAATAGATCATTTAAACAAATGGATGATTCAGCAAGAACTCAGCAAGTAAATGGGAAACACTATTTGCTATTGAGAACTATATTTGCTGAGTTAAGGAAAGACTTAAGAATACAACAGATAGCTCCTGGCTGTGATCGACTGATCAGTCGTTGCCTTACCAGGCCTTCGCATGAACATATTTCTGTCTGTCTCATGGGCCTGGGTGACTGAAATGTAGGCTAATGACTATTAATGATACTAATGAAAAACTTAGCTTTCCTATAAAGGATTTTGTCTCATGCGCTCTAAATCTCGCTCTTTGAAAGTATAGTGAAAGCACAGGAAAATTCCCCAGTCTCAAAAATTTAAAAAAGTTTCCTGGTGTTCCAGCTTAGATATTTTTCTTATAATATCCATCACATGGAAGTTTTGAATGTGTTATGAATTGGTTTGCTGTTTTAGCCAGAGGGTATTGCAGCCAAGACACACATCATCCATACAAATCATCGGGCCCCATCAGAAATAGTGGCCCCGACAAGAACTGCTCCATCAGCCCTCATTTGTCAAACAGTGAATCCGGAGGAAACTTAGCTCCCAAGTAACACTAACAGTCTCCCCAGCTTCCGCAAACTGCCTCTGTTTGACCCCATGAGGTGTTCGCTGATGTCTGCTGAGAGTTGGATAATGGCTGAGGCGTCTCAGATTTTCCTATAACTTGGTGCAGGTTAGAGCACCAAAGCTAGACTGTGTGTGTGTGTGTGTTTGTGAGTTTGTATGTGTGTGTGTGTGTGTGTGTGTGAGAGAGAGAGTGTGAGAGTGAGAGAGAGACCAGCCTCGAGTGATTGATACTGGGGGTTTCAGTGTGTTAGTACCTCAAGGGTCAAATATGTTATCACTACTATTACAGATAACGGCACAATCTCTTTGTTGGGACACCCATTGCTGTCCACCCATAAAGGATGAATAAATGCATTTTATTGTTACCTACATGAAGCACAAACATGACTGTATTTTTAAACAGAGGTTTTTTTTCAATAATCTTTATCAGGGAAGACATTTTCCCTGATAAAGGAGCCGGAGCTGATGTATAAGGTGAAGACATTCAATGTGCAAGTCAAATTTGAAAAACTCCTCATTCAATGATTGGGGTTGGTCCTGAATTCAAAGTCAATAAAATGTAACAAAAAAACAAATATCATGAATGAATAAGTTCAAGAAAGATGAACCAGTTCATAAAATGAAATCTATGAACAGAAAAAGGAAATAAATTGGTTGTTAGAGGAATGATATAATTTTCCATGCAAAGCAAATCCATAGATAAAAGTCGTTACAAAGCTTGCTAATACAGAGGGTTCACATATTTCACATTAATTCCTCCTTACTCTCGCTCTTTCTCTGCAGGTACTACGAGAGATTTCTCTTTAAAATTGCTTTTGAAGTTTGGTGAGCAAGGGGTTACATCTAAATTCGGCCATTTTTATTCCACTATATCACCTCTGGAGCAGGGTGTTTATATTGATGAGCAGATAGACTACAACCTGAGCAGGACCCACACCTAACATCCACATTAATCATTTGGTTTCTTAGAAGCCCTTTCAAACAGATAGATCCCACCTGCGTATGTTTCTGTGAGGGCATCTTCTCTGTTCTGAAGCTGCGTTGATACTTGGAATCAGACTAAAAAGACTACTGAATTGCATTAAACAGAGTGAGGAAGGAAGTAAAACTGATGACAAAATACAGATCTTCAAGTCAAGCAGGGACAGATACGTCGTTTTTTTGACAATGATAATATCTATATAGATTTGAGGGGTGCTGAAAAGTTTATATAACATTGTTCACAGGTTCATAGGTTTTGTAATCACATGTGATGTAGAGCCTATGGAATCTGGGATCTGTTTAAACAAAGTAAAATAAACACATAGAAGTTGAATCCTCTTCTGTCAAGCATTCTGTCTATATACCGTCTTTTCTTTAGCTCAGTTGAGAAATTCAGTTGCTTGAGAATATTTCTGGCAACATGTTTCTTGTAGATAGGGCTGCAACGAATAATCTATAAAAATCGATTATGAAATCACTTGTCGACGAATTTAATATATCAGTCGGTGATGTCATTAGAAAGCACCTCTTACAACGTGTAATAAGAACAAAGTAAACAGTAGCACCATGGAAACACCATCATGACAGAAAACACCCAAAACATGGGAGTATTTCACTCTAAACACAGCCAAAAAGGTTATAAAGTGCAAGATTTGCAAAGTTGACCTGTGTTGGCGTGGAATAGGTCAGTACTGCCGTAGCATTTTAAGCGTAGGCACATTGGATCTGTGGACGCTGAAGACTCGTCTCGGAGAGCTATTTAGTTAGTTAGTTTGCTTGGATTATGGCTGCTCAATTTATCCATTTTGTACGTATCCATAAGGCCTCGAAATGGAAGCAGAAAACAGAAAAAATAATAATAAAAGCTTTTTGTTTCCCCAATTGTAAAAAAATAAATTGTGACAAACAATAAAATAAATAAATGGAAATAAAGTTGACTGCATGACAGCAAAATTGTATTTGTAATTCCTATCTTGTAATTCCTATCTTTTTAATGTCACATCAATTCAACCTGTCCTGAACAAACAAAAACGGATGTTTCCCACAAAATTGAGGCCAAGAGGAAGACTGTGCACTTGAACGAAAGGAGCTGGGAATAGAAAAATAATCAGAGATACAGAGCCAGATATAGAACAGCTCCGCTTCAGGCTCCTCAAGCCTGTCTGCTGAAGAGTGTGTGAGTCAGCTGTCCATTAAGCTAACTTTTTTCACAACCCTAGAAGATGGGAAAGTGAAAGACCCTCAGGAGGGGCCCTTACCAACTTCTTCTCTCCTCTATTGTCTCCGTATCCGTCTATTGGTTTATTCATGTCCTTTCTGACACCGTCTCCCTACACTTCCATGTTTTTGCTTCTCAAGTATAAACCAACACAGTGTCTATACACACACCAACAAACCCACACACAGGATTTTTGACACCATATATCTTTAGAGAATTGCCAGGCTTTTAATAAAAAGAAAGAAATACCTCAACACTTCTACCTGAAGCAACGTGCTGGGAGAAGCTCACAGGCCACCTGTGTGTCTGTATATCCCTCTATTCATCTGCAGCTCATCTAATCTCAGAACGGCTGCCGCCTTATAACTTTGCTTTATAACAAGTGAGAAAGCTGTTGCTTCAAGTCAAGGTAAATGCCCTGTTCATGTAAGCTGGAATTTTGGGGGAAAACAAGGTTATTTGTCAAAATTCACAATTTCAACAGTTAATAGAAGATTAGTCAGTCCTTTGTAACTCACAATAAGAGCACTACCTTTCTTGACTGCTTGCATGTTTTAAACCGAGAATACTGACCTCTACTCTCCGATAGGTGAGTCTCTCTACTTACTCAACAGGTTGAACAACTCCTTCACACAGCCGTCTATTCTGTATTAAACTTAAGTCAGTGCTCCAACAACTGCAATCTGAACTTAAATGTGTTCATAATTGTCTGACTAGGTTTGTATGACCCTGTTTAAACTTGGTTTTAAAATTCATTTCTGGCAATCACAACAACAACAAAATACCGTTTACACCTGTGTCTATCATGTCTCTCCAAAATGTGTACCGCTGACTGCTTGTGTTCAGATTTTGTTGCTTCCCACGTCACTTCCGCTACAAGGTCAAAAGGCGTTGTGCGTAGTTATCAGTCATGTCAGTCAAGCACCAGATTTGTTTAGCTAGCTAGCACTGGCTACCTAACAACTCAAAGATGTTTCAAGAGCTAATATACATGTACAGAATTTTCGAAAACTGTTGAGACTGACAGAACAAAGTTATTTACGATTTATTAGAGAGCACAGGAAAATGCAAAAATTGAGGGACGTTAAAAAATCGGCTCCTTTCACCGATGCATTGCGAGCCACAAGACCCTGAAGAACGTCCACTGATGATGTATTTTACCGTTTAGTCATCGTCGTGGACGCATCAGGACACATTAACGTTTACGCTACAAAATATTTGCGGCCAATGCTTCCCCCACCACTTCGGCGAGTGGTTTGAGTGATCAGATCACAATGCGTCTTGGGGGTTGTTTACGCTTGTATTTAGCGCGTCCACTTGCGATCCGATTGCCCAAAAAGTTTAAAAAGGGTCCATATTGATGAAAACGGTCTAATGTGTTATTGTTCATTCTTTAAATACATTTCTTGAATAGCACTGCCCAAGGATGTAATATGAATTCATAGTAACTGAAATAAAGTTCATCATATCGTATTTCAAATCTTTGCCTACAGTATAGTTTGTAGATGTTGTGCTTGTGAAATCAATTTCATCACTGGATCTATTCATCACTATAATTTCAACAATGGATAAATAATAATTTCACAAACACTTTCTGACTGCCTTTCAGTATTATGTAATTCTGTCTCAAAGCTTTACTTTCAAGGCCACACTCGAGTCGAGTTAACCGTACAACAGCCGTGAGAGCAAAGCACTCAAATCTTTTTTCCACCGTCCCTTACGTGGCATTAAAACATACAAACACAAACAATAACACCACACTCCCCGATGGCCACGTGAGAGAAAATGGTGAAAGAACACACAATAGACGTAAACAGAAACCTCTGCAGCATTCTATTGAAGGGCCAGAGCCATGAATGCTGCCGCTCACAATGGACGCATCGTGCCTCACTGAGTTTCACACTGCAAATTCAGTCGGCAGTTCCTAAGTGTGGCCAGATATGACTCAGCCTTTGAAAACTATGCATTCAGCCTCTCTGGCCTGCAGCACATCATCACAAAAACTTCCATGTTGAGATGGCAAGAGAAAAATTGAACGAGAGTGATCTACAGACAAACTGACTGAGAAAATAGCAGAGGGAAAGTGAATCAGTGGGTTAGGCAACCAAATGGATAAAGTGAGAGTGTGAGAGCCCCAACTCTTGCCAAAATTAAACAAGCATAGGACCGACAGAGAGGAAGATGAGCTCAAAGCCATCAGAGTGCTTTAACTCTCCACTCATTTTTGAGTGCTGCCTCCCACACAGCTCAGCATGCTACAAGGCTGGAGTCCATCCTGCACACTTTACTGGACAGTGGACTCACATCACACCATGCCATCTCAGGGAAAATAGCAGGGAGGTTCAGCAGGAAGGTGATCAGATCTGAATGGCTGACACACTTTTAGCTTCGCTGGATGTCAGAATGAGCCAAACATTACAATTGATCATTAAAAATTGCTCATTACTTTAGCTCTTAACAGTGCAACTGCCATCAGAGAACGTTTCTAACTCTGCATGTTCCATTATGACAAATTATGCATCATAATGGAGATATTTTATGATTTCCACAACTTGACACCCACTATTACAGAAGTGGGCGAGTGTGAGAGGATGTGCTACCTTGACAACCGTACGTATCAACCAGAAATTTGGATAGTAGACACACAGTGTTGTGTATTCGCTGCCAAACCTTGTTGCCAAATGGATGCCGACACAAAAACACACTTTATTGGTGGATAAATGCCAGTCTGGCAAGGGTCGACCTTTGCCTTTCACCTGGAATAAAAGAACACACATCATAGACGTGTGACAGACCGAAAAAAAAGGTCAGTTCAGTGGGAAGATCCGTTTTTGCTAAGGGGCTATGGAGCTCTACAGAGAGCGTTGATATCAATATGTTCAAACGCGGTGTCAAGGATGAATATATTTAGATTCAGGACGCTTGCCTGGCCTGGCCTAACTGACTCACTTCTTTGTGTTCACATCCCACGGGAGGGGAAAAACAAGAACATTTGATTCTAAGAGGCAAGAATTCACACTTGTTTGAAAAATGGTGATATTGGTGGAAACAGGGAAATTTGATTCAAGGTCCGACAGAAATTATGCAAACTCACCAAAGAAATCCCTCTATCCTCCTCCAGGTGGTCAGCTTCTTTTTCTTCTGTGGTTTTCTTCAATCTGGTTAAACAAAAATGTAAGGAAATAAGATAAGATTTTCTACAGCTACTGTATTCATTTTACCCAACAACCAAAGTACCAATTGATTAGATCTCTTATTAGCTCTACTATTCCTTGTTTGTTTTTATCATTATCCGCAAAATGCTTTTTATATTGGACATCTCCTGATCAGTCACCATCACACCACAGCAAACGCAGTGTGGGCGCTTTGGAAATGCATTTACTCCTTCACTCTTTGGTTGTGAAAAGAAAACAAACATTCAGGCTGTGCAAAATAAAGCGTGAACATGGATTTTGGAGGCAGGGGTGTGTAATCCAAACCTCTCCCCCTTTTTCTCTCCTCCCTTATCTCTAATTCTCAATACTTCCTCCTTCCCCATTTCTCCTTTTACTATAATTCTCGTCCACCCCACCTCGTCTCCTCTTCCGTCTTCTACTCTTCAACTCTCCTGTGGTATATACATTTTTATATACATATTTTTCTCCGTCTCAACAATTTTTTACCCTTAAGTTCATGGGAAATACAATATGACAACCCAGATTTTGGGATCTAAATATGGAGTGTAGGGCCACAGAAATGGATGAGCTAACTTTTTTCCAACTCTTGTCCTTTTCCTTTTTCTCCTCTTGCCAAATTGTCACCTCCTTTAAGCCCTCCTATTCTTTTCTGCCCTCCTTTGCTTTACAGCCCACCTCTGCCCCTCTCTGTGACCTAAACTGGGGTTAAAGACTTGCAGATGCCTTTGTCCTTACTCCGCTCACATCCCTGTTCCTCCCCTCCCAATTTCCCCTTCTGTCATGGCTTCATTTTCTACCCACTCCTCTGTACTTCTATGAGGTTTGAGTTTTTAAGCATGAAGTCCATGGGGACATGATCCCCATGAACCCCCTCCAAAATATATTCCAATAACAGATCAAATTACAACAAATGACATTTTAACTTTGTATCATTTTTAATAATTAAATAATTGGTATTGAAAGCACTTAATATTAATAATCGACGCAAACGAAAGACCAAATAAGTAGGAGACTTCAAAAGGAGCTTGTAGCAGGTAGTCATAAACACAAAGTATAAATGCTTTCTTCAAATTAAGGAGAGAGGTTTGGGAGATCCCTAACACTACGAGACAAGGACGAGATGAACCGCTGATAAAGAAAATTTTTGTCTACTATTGCTTTGGAGGATAAATAGTTTAGTAGATAGTAACTCGCCGAGTGTCAGTTGAACTTTGTCAAATATATGTTCTTTATTACAGGCAGGTCCATTGCAACAAAAAAGATCTTTGTGTGCTCAAATTAAAGACCAGCAAAAGCTTGTCAATCGGATCTCGAATCAGTTTCATACACATGAGGTCATTGACATCGGTCAGAATCTTTGTCAGGGTCAGTTTTATCTTGCCCATATCTTTTCTCAGACATAAAGTCAGAAAAGACCCTGGAATCGTAGTGGGGCAAAGGGATTTTTTCTTTTCCCTATCAACCGCCACATAAGGGAAGGCAAATAACTGTTTTTTTGTGTGATGTGGCTTTCACAGACCAGCCTTATACCAACAAGCTCACAAATTCTGCTTCCGTGGACATTTGCTTGATAGAACTGAAGTTGAGCAGATTGTAGCAGAGCTCCATGGAGAAAACACAACAAAATGACCTTTCCACATCCTGTTTCATGAGCCAATCCCATCAAAAGCACCCACCCCATGACATCCAGCATGCCATCCGAACAGCTATGCCCTTAGACACCACACAGCCCAACTGAACTCAGTCCAACTCAGCTACCATGGTGATGGGAATGAGGACGGATAGCCCAGACTGAAAATAGCTAGGAGATCGTATGCCAACAGTGGTCAGAGAACACTTGGACAGGACAGACATTTGAATCTTTCATGAATATAGATAGAACAACATCATGGAAAGAAATACAGCAAATAACATCTGTTCCCATAATCCTAAAGATGTTCACAACAATATTCAGCTATTGGCAATGGATTAATTCACTGTATACACTATTAAAAGTGTCCCATAACATACTGAAGCCACCGACTATGATCATGCTCCTCTGGAGATCCTGAGTTTTTGCGGTCTTTGTGTGTAAATGCCCTTTTATTCGATTTAACTTTCAACAACATATATATATTTTTGGTTCACTCTCACGGCTCGTAGCAGGGTTGTGCAAGGTGCAGGAAGCAGTAAAAGTCCAATAAATCCAATGTATACTGCTTGCTCAACAGTAAATGTAAGGGAGACAAAATTAACTTTAAAATCCAGAGAAACGGCGACTGAAGAGATTCTTTACTTCCCATTTAGTTTCTATCAAGGTACAGTAGAAACAATATCAGATAATTGACCAACACTTTTTACACATTTGATGCACAAAAACTGCGTCATTGATGTTTAATATCAGGGGGGTCATTGTCATACCATACATAAAATTCTTGAGGTTTAGTGACGTGGGATATTCATACTGACTTAGCAGATTTCTGAATAAATGCTGTCAAACCCGAATCAAAATTAACAGTTATGTTGAAAATAATAAGAAACAAATTTAAGGGATATCACAACCCCCAAAGCATTGGCCTAGTCAATGTTTATCAAAACATTGATAAACTGGAATAAAAACCTTTCCTCTGAAGAAACGCTGCCTGTTTACATTTGTCACACAAATGTCCACAGCTCTCCCAAGAAGCTCACAGCAGATCATAGCAGGTAGCAACGCGTCACGTGTTTCTTTAACAAGCAATTGTTGATTTTCTCCTTCAGGCTTCGATGTTCTGATGTGTGCACCTGCATGCGTGCCTGTGTGTGTGCTCGGAGGAAGGAAACAGACTCAGTATCAATGTATGGGCCTGTAAGTTTAATTTTAGACCCTCCTCTAATGAGAGGGAGTGTGGCTGTATACTATATGGCTCTCATTCACACCGAGGAGCAGAGAAACAATTAGAGCCGGGACACACTCTTACAATATGATGATGAATTAACATTAAGATACTCTACTCGCAGAGGCAGACATGCTCTCACGCAGTTATTACACTGCAGACACGATGAGATTCAGCAGTAAATATAACAGCTTAAAGATGATATGTTGGCATTTCACAGCAAAGACTGTGTGCTCATGAAATTTTACCAAGCTGTATTAGCAGCATCCCCACTTGTCTAACCATAAAAGGTTTCAGTTAGAATACTGGGAGACGGAATTTGAGGATGTTTCTAATACTCTATATCATAAATCAACGGAATCCTGATTGTTTCATTTAAAGCGTGTCAATAATGACAATATCCAAGAGCCCAAGTAAACACGTTGAGAGGTCTTATTTCTTCGCACCAACAGACTTTAACCAAATAAATCAAAAGACAAAAACCTATTGAAAATGAGAACACCAGCAGCTTGAAAAAGGGAATATGTGGTATTTTGCTTGAAACAATTAACTATTAAATTTCTATCAATCATCTAACTATTTCAGATTTAATCAAAATTTTATCTAGTTTATAACGCAAAAAAATATATAGAAAATTGTGAACATATACATCACAATTTTGAAAACTAAAGATAATACCAAATGACTGAAATAAGGGCAGCAATTTCTTGCACAATTATATTTTTAGTATTCTTCCATAATATATAACTTAAGTGATTATTTAATCATTGTAATAGCTGAAATAACAAAATCATCCAGGATGCTTGACTATCTAATTCATCCGCAGACTGTCAAAATCATTTCCATGTGTACTTACGATAAAACAGGTGAGTTCATGCAAAAAACTCATTTTAACAGCAAAGAGGATACATCACCTTTTATCAGTGTATGTGACAGTAAGTTCCCTTAGAGCGAGTATCTGTAGATTCAGAGCATGATTCAGCTGTCATAATCCCAGTGGCTGGATATTCCTGGATGTCTCTGCTGTAACTGGGTGACACTACAGAGAGACTAGCTGTTTCCCCTCACAAAATCATCCCTCAACCCTACAGCACACCCACAACCCCGCCTCCCCTGACCCTCCCACCCCTCTCACAGTGGGATTAAAACAATCTTTTGTCTCTCTACAATAGGGGTTAAACATTTCCTGGTATCACATGAAGCGCTAACTGAATCCACAAAGTTACCGGGTGGGTTTTAAAAACCCATTCGTAGAAGAGCATTAAAAATTCCACAAGCTTGCTTAGAATCAGACACAACTGTCAGCCGGATGAGGAGATGACTGAGCATAACATCCTTCTAAGTGAGTGTTGGAGAAGGTGAAAGCAAAATTGATAGTATAAATGCATGGTGAATTAAATGGTAGCAGCAGTTTTCACTGAATGAATGCCGGCTACAATGATTGTGCTGGGGCTAACCAGCTTTTGAAATGTTCAATAGAGGGTGGAGCTGGAGAAGAAACAGCAAAGCTAGGTGAATAAAAAGAAGAAGCCTCAAGGCACATCCTAAGGACTTCCTTTCCCATGCTGTGAGACGCCAGATAATGTGCTCACCTACACTCAGCAGATGTCCATCTGCAATCTAATCTATGTGAATTAGGGAGAGGAAGTAATTTATTGCCGACTACTCACCAGAATTATTGCAACCCGTTTTAAAAGAATAGATGTAGAAAAAGTGCTTTGACGCCTGTTGGCTATGGATGCAACGGACAACAATGGTTGGACCTACCCCTTTGAAAGAGTCACTATTCTCTGGACCTGGCCTAAATAATACTGCTCACCACAAAGGCACAGAAAATGAAACATAATCAGTGTCAAAGCACATTGTCCATCAAAGTGAACAATGATTTAGACTTCAGTATGCAATAAAACATTTTTTGAACACTTTCCCCACTCGCTCGCAGAGGAGGAATGTTACTGAAAAACATATAGTTGTGAGCTCCAGCTTTATAGTCTATGTCTGAGGTACATGATGCAGCAGGGATCGGTTGGAGACTGTATTTTGTATCATTTTTGAGATGATAATTTTTTGGTTTTGCAAAGGACAGGTTCTCTGTTGAATTTCTGCCCTCTACTGACTTATTGGAACTGTTTTATTTCTCTGGTATTTTTATTCCTGCCAATGTATTGAGACTATGATACTCTACCTCTGGTTACACACTTGAATAAGTTGTTGAGAGGACTACAAGCAAGTAAACATGGCTAAAATTGCCTTACAAAATTCATAAAATTTTGATGAGGAGGGAAATGCATTCATTTGTTAGTGCTTAAAGATACACACAAGAAACTCCACATGGTCACTTTCGCTAAAAGATATGAGTAATTATTCAAATACACATTTGTCTAGAAAGACGTATGAGTTCAGTTTGTACCGCTGGGACATGCTCAGTGCTCTCACTACATGGCCATTGTTGTCTATTACTGCAGGCATATAATTCCTTCCCACTTACCATGATGAAAACAGTGGCCTGCTAACTGTCAGGGCTCCGCTGGTGGTCAGGAGACCTGAAAACCCTGCACTGAAATTCTACCTTAATACACTTATGAACAGCTAGGGTTTCTGTGAGAACATAATTCAGCATGTTGCTCTCTCAGCATCTGCTGCCACGGCATGAGAAGTAGTGAATCTGAAAAATGTATCATAAATAAAAGCACTCATAGTGGCAGACATCTTTTGGAGAGATGATGGATAGCGGAGAGGTGCATGTATTATGGTATGCCATGAGTGAAAGGGCCATATCTCATTGATCGAGGGGCGTGATCGACCAAGTCTAATGGGCATTATTTCTGCACACTGACTCTGTTGAACAGAGACACTGGGGTATTCCCGCCCGCCCATTGCTCCTTCATACTCACACTGAGATAGGACCGGCACCCTCCCTGCTCTTTGTCACAATACCAATAGAATAACAATATTTCAATGGCAAATTTTAACAGAACAAAGTTCATGCTGTGGTCTAGACCAATCGCTCCTAACTAGAGCTGTGCGCTGTCTGCATGTATGTATGTTTGTGAGTGTATGCATTGGTCAATCAGTGGGTGTTCATGACAAGGGCTCCTTTTTAAGTTTCCTATTCAGAAATATGAATGGGATTGAAATTTGATTGGCTGAGGGAGAGAATGAGAGGCTGGGTTCAAAAGGCTACAGACACAGGGTGAGGGAGAAACTTTTCTCAAAGTTAAAATTAAAAGACAGTGTTTAAATTATTTAGTTATTTTTCCCCAAACACATTCCTTCAAGTCATTATTCAAAGCATGTTTGATTCCTCCAAACACACACTCTGGTCATAACACAGAGGTTACTTTTTGAGTGTGGTTCTCGGGATGAGCAGTTCACTGAGAATGTATCATAACCTACATTCAAAAAGTTACACATGTGGGTTCAAGACTTACACATGTTGGTAACTTTCATTAGTGTTCTCTCTAAAGCATACAAAATGCAGTGTTGCATTCCGTTATGGGCAGCATTGAAGCATCGTAGTTAGCACCGTTGCAGCAAATTTTGTTCTTGGTTTAAACCCACCTGAGGACCTGGGACCTCTCCGTTTTGAATTTGCATGTCCTCCCCAAGTCTGAATGGGTCAACAGCGAGAATTGTTGTTTTCTCACTGGTGACTTCCCAGTGTCCACCCTGAATCTCACCCAATGGTAGCTATGAAAGAAGCTAGGAGAAGGAATTTCACTTTCAAGAAGAAGAAAAACTAAATTTTTCCTCAAACTACATTGATGATACAGGCATCTGACTGAACTCCGGGGATAAAGAGGAAAACAAAGCGCCCAAGGTCTTAAGGGAATTTACATGAATTACAGCAAGGGGCCTATAGGGATGGCTGCAACCTCTCCTCAGCTTTTTGAAACTATACAAGACCCCCATCCCTCCCACTAACATCAACACGCACACAGACACTCAGCTACAACACAGTGACGCACAAAGACACACTGGTGAAGAATGGTGTGACTGGTTTCCATGGTGCCATGAGGCTCACTGACAGGGCTGGAGTGTTAACATGCTCACAGACAACAGAGAGTATGATGGAGAGAAAGTAGAGAAGGACAGAGGGAGAGAGAGAAGCAGAGAGGGTGCAGTAAAAGAAACAAAGAGCATGTAGAATTTGAAAGATTTACCACACACAGTCAGGCGGCAGCCCGTCGCCGAGGTTAAGGACATTGGGATTTGTTGCATCTTATTTCTTTTTAACTGAAAGATCCTTAGTGACACAATAGTCCAACTTAACAGAAGCCACAGCAGCACGTTCCATTTTTCCTTTGATTGTTTCAAACCTTAGGGTTGATTCAGTGTTATTGCCACGAGAGGCTTTTCTTTTGCAGAAATTGCAGCAACATTGCAAATAAGATTGATCATACAGGTTTTCAATCAATCCCTAAGTCAAGCCAATAAAAAAAAAAAACATTCAATAAAGTTTTGTTAGAAAACTCACAGCTAAAATGTTAATAATAAGAGTTAGGTTGTTGGCAATTTGACGACCTGGTAAACAGATAATGAAATGTATTTTTCCAGAATCAGTAATTGGTGTGTCCACAAAAATAGACCGACAAATCCTCCATAGTCTGCTTTGAATTAATTTATCCCTAGATGTTTTCAACTAAGATTTTCTGTCCATTAAATGTGTTCACAGCTCTCAGTAATTACTTTGGGGAATAGTTTGCCAAAAAACACTAATCTCTGGAGTTGCAAAAAATTCTTAAAACAGTTTTTATTTATTGTTCAGAAACCCACTACTTTATATCTCTACTATTTTGCATTATTGTACTTTACCCCAACCCGTTACGTTCATTTGTGTGATCTGTTTTTGCAATTTTTTTCTTTTGCAATGTTGTGCTGCTTGTAATAGGTGGGTATTAACATTTGAGTACTCGCCAATAATGATATAAGTATTTATAATGTTATGTCTTTTAAAGCAGAACTCCCAAAATATTGTGCAGCTGGAGGCTCATGTACTTTTTCACTCATTTTCAGTCATCATTGTTTGCATCAAACTGCACTTCCTCCACGCTTCGCTATTGATGGCTCGCCATTTAGACCCCAGTGACTTTGAGTGACTTGCCAACTACAGCCATACAGTCCAATATGGCAACCATTCATGTTGTAATGAAGCATAGAGGAAGCACCACAGCCTCATTTAAGACAATGTATACAGTATATGGGGATAGCCTCCAACTGCAGAGGGCTCCAGCTGAGAAAACATGTGGGGACGCGGAAGGGATCCAAGAGTTTCCTGTAACAAGAGAAAGGCCCCCTGAGCAGGACCTCCTCCAATATGTGCTCCATACTGTCACCGATAAGAAAATCATCCTTGGGCCAGTGAGCAGTAAGCATCTGCGCGAGTCAATATACACACACAGCTCCGTCATACACACACACCAACACACACCCTCTTGCTCTCATTATTTTCATGTATGCTGATCCCTGTATCTATATGTGTTCACAGAAGTTGCTTCCCCACCCGGACCAATCTCAATCTGCGGTCTGTGTGAGAGTGTGCTATCGATCATCCAGGCCGTTCATTACTCTATGCAACACTGCAGACAGAAGAACAAACAACCTTCCAACTGATTCCTTAAACACTAGCTATCATCAGATGAACGGACACCAATTTGATTGAAAACTTAAGATATCACTGAACCATCGTCATCACTGATTCACATGACTTTTTGTTAGTTGTACTAGTGAACCAAAATCCCTACTGATAGGGCCCCTGTGCCTCCAGAAGCCATATATGTAGCATTAGGAGGGGAATGAGAAGCACCTTCATCTTCACTCATTCTCTGTGTCCAGCTCTACCACGGCCTGTCACCTCAACCTCACAAGACCATACAAGCATGTACAGTGTGCACACAAACATTCAGACAGAATTGACACAAATGCTGTCTGGTCACTTCAAAACATAACTGAGAGTCCACAGCTTTGCTAAGTGTTCTGGATGTACTAAAAAGCTGCAACAGTTTAAGCAAAATTTGGATATCAAAATGGGAATATCAGGCAGGTAGAATGGTCATACCCGTGCCAAAGGTCAGTGGTTCAATCCCTGCCCTTGCAATATACGTATCATATGGAATTTGAGCAAGACTCTGAACCCCAATACGCTCCCAGTGTGAGGAATAACTGAACAATGTTGAACTGTGTATAACCGTCTATGATTGATAAAGGTTACATTATAATTACTAATATTACATGTTGACAAACATAAGCCAGCTTGAGAAGAGCGTCAATGTAACACCAGAGAGATACTTGGCTCTCACAGTGGTCACACAACATCAAATACATTTTTACATCTATTATACCTTGGAGACGGGAGTTTTTCTGATGGTACATAGAATCATGCTTAAAATCATCATCAAAGCACTGTATATTAATCATATCACGTTAGTGTGTTAGCACAGAAAAATTCTCATTCAACACCAAGTACAACTGAGGTTGATGGAAATGAATGACATGTTCAATCATAAACTAAATAAAATAACATTAATGATCACAATCACAGCAAACACTTCATGGCGTCGCTTTTTTCATAAGCAGAGACCGAATTGTGGCATTTTTGAGTCAAATATGACTGATACCCCGCCTAAAGTCCCGATCTGAAATGAAATTCATATTTCTCTCAATGAATCAAAAACACAACAAACTCCGTTTTAAATATACGGTAAAAAAATATTGTAATAAAGTCAGAGACAGCGGGCAGGACGGAAGTGTACATGAGGTTATATTGTGTTGAAGTGTTCTGAGCATATGGCTAGGAGCAAACACTAAAGGGTTTAATCAGATGCACATAAACACACACACACACTCCTGCCGGTGCTGCGATACAAATTCAGAGAGTAAGAAAACAGTGAGATGTCAAAAACTGGAGAGAAAGTATTAAGCCATGTGATTGTAGTATGGGAGATGACTGTGGACATTCCTGCAACATGAATCCTCAAATGTTTGTGTTTGTATGACTACGAGGTTGTGTGTCTGTTTGGTATACAAGTACAATGAAACACATACCCGCTGTGAAAGTGTGCATGAGAGTGTGGGTATATGCATGTACTGTAAACAACAACTCAACTGAGACCGAAGGAAAAACAGGGGAATATTGGGCAGGAAAGACGTTTTTCCAACAGAATCAATAGGTGGGTTTACATGGACAAACTTATTCAGAAGAACAGCGGAAAAGACGCCTAATCAGAAAGAAAATGCTGCATGTAAACACCCCTTTCCAAAAGAGATAGTGTTCCTTCACAAGGGGGTAGTATATGTCATTTCTGAAAGACGTTAGGAAAGGCAGCGCTGCTTTTAAATGGTGTTTCGGAATAACTCCTGTTGAGCGCATGTCACCATAATGGTGGTACTTGGAGAGCCTGATATATTCTGAGTTGGTACAAGGTGTAAAAAGTTTGAAAACCACTGATCAAGAGTACAGCAGAGAGTTTGTTTTTAATACAAACTCTCTGCTCACTTAAAAATAAAAAGGGGAAGTAAGAAATAATTAACTCTACAAACACGTCTAAGACGTCTAAAAATCGTCAGGAGCCGTGATAGACGTATTCTGTGAACAAATTAAAAAGCACTGGAAAACGTGATTATAAGCCTAAATCGCACAACAACATGGATCAGATCCACCGACTGCACTGAGTATGAATGAAGTGATTAAATAGCTGGGATATGCTCCAGCCCATTTGACAGTGAGGAGGATATGCAGTTACGTGAAGTAATGAATGAATCACAGACCTTTGTCCATGACATCTGGGTTTTCAGGATGAACTGCGTGATGATGAGTTTCTGCTGATTTTTGGTGATCGAGTTCACATTTTATGCAACAATGAAAGAAGTAATTAAAGGGGATCATTTCTGATAAGTTTACAAAACAAGGGCCTCACCAATAACTTAATGTTTGTGAACATTGTAATGATGTATTGTTAGTCGGAGTAAAGGTAGGGATAAGGCTTCCTCCCTCTCTCTCTCTCTTTTGTCTCCGGTAGGCTACAAGAGTAAACGCGAGTTTATATCAGCTATTTCTTCACTAAAAGCATCACAATAAGAGAATAAAACTAACCTGACAAATGCCTACCTTGTGATAAAACTCTTCTTCTATTTTTGTGCTCGTCACACAGCTGTTCACAGCTCTCCTGATTGATGTGTCGGTGCACGTAAACACCATTTCCGATTAAATCACTGCCCATGTAAACAGTCAAACAGTACTGACTGACAAACAAGTTTCGGAAATATTTGATTCTGAAAGGAGGAGAAGTGTCCATGCAAACCCAGCTATGAGAACGTTTGTGCGTATGTTGGTGCGTTTGAATTCTGTTGGCCACACAGGAATGAAACTAACATTTTGAATTTAGCCTATAGCTGTCTCTGTGTGGGATGGACTGGAGACTGTGCAGCCTGTTAATTACAGCACTGGTCCTTCCACCTCACTGATAATGTCTTACACCCATACAAACACACACTCGCATACAGAAAACACACACACACACACACACACACACACCTGCCATTAGGCAGACTCAGTTTGTGATGTATTAATAATTCACACATACATCCCAAAACACAAGTCAATACTCACAAACAACACTTAATATCGTAATAGATTTTTATGTATTAAATTAGGCAGTAGTGAAACTGCAGAAATACAAATTATGAAATGAGCAGGAAAAACCCTTCATCCTCAAACCAAGTATGAGCTGAATAAACATAAACAACAAACCGATTATTTAAACTGTCCTATTCTTAGAAACATCGTAATAAAATCCACATATCTGCGCTTCCTCTCCTTGAGATCCATCTTCGAACTTCATCTTGTTAGACAGATTGAGAACCAGGCACACTGCTGGAGGGAGGATTTAATCTCCACTGGAGACTTGCATAACAGCTGCCGGAGCTTAGTTCCTCTAAACAGGATTCAAATGAGCCTCCATTTCTGTTATTTTGGGTCCCAACATAGGCAGAGTCTTTTTTAGTCTTGGGAGTGTGATAAAATGTGTTGTGTATTGGTACTAAAGCATCTGCCCGGCATTTGTAGTAAAATTCTAAAAGAAAATGCGTTAGGGATTAAGTTTTCAAATTACTTACGTGAATAACTTACCTCCCAACAATCATTTGGTATCCCTATGCATTCGGATGAAACATGTAATACGATTTTGGCCGATTCAAATTTTTTTCCTTTAAAGTTTAAAAATCATATAGAGTAATGTATTTTAAGAGCTCTTATTTTGAATTATTACATTGAAAGTGACCAGTCTGGTCGGCCATGTGTAATGTGCATATACTCTTACCTGTTGACATTAATAGACCCTCCGTCACCCCGCCGTGCCTTTCTTTAGCCAATTGTATGACATTTCGAAGTGAAAATAAAACTTGGTTTAGTCCATTGTATGTTGGCTTTGTTCAAGGACTTCAGGGCTCGTGGCTGGCTCTGAGCTCTCACCAGCTTTAGCCACGCTGCAAATGTTAGCTTAACTTGCTATGTTCCTCGGGTTGATTTATTTTGAAGTATGTGATTAAGTTCGTTGTGCCGAACGTTTTCGGGGTTGAAGAGATGCCTTATTTGGATTGGTGTTTTCTCGTCTACTTGTGAGATGTTTGGAGCTGTGGTAGCTCATGATTGGTGTGCATGTACAGCAGATGCTTGCAACCGGCCCAAAGTGAGGCTGATAGACAGATTGCCGATTTAATCAAAGTAGGCCTCCCGGAGCCGATCGATCGTTACACCTCTAGAATGGTAGGGGACAAGGGAAGAGGGTCATTCAGTTAGTTAAGTTACTGGATCAACTACCTGATATGGTAGAAAGTAGGCTGACTAGAAGTGTATTTAATCCAGGCAAACATGTCACTGGCTGATGGTCAAACATCTATGGGTTTGGCATTTTTAATAATGAAAGGTCAACATTGATGGGATATAGAAAAAAAACACAAGTGCATGTTTGAGAAACAACTATGACAATTCTTCTTGCACTCTGCCGCTAATTTGTTTGCATAAATATGTACATGTAAGTACAAACTCATATTTAGTTAGGAAATGATTACTGATGTTTTCTATTGGTTTTAAATATGTGTTACTGGAAAGTTTATTGTTAAGTTTGATTGTTGATAAAGACCCCATTGACTATAAGAGATTCTGTTTAAAGAGATTGATAATCTATGGTAAGCATAAATCGGTAATACGAGTTGAAGACACAGCATCCATTAACCTTGAATTACAGCTCAAATGGACCCTGAATTCAAGTAAACATCTAATGGATTCTAATCTTCTCCTTTAAATGTGCTCAACTTCAGTATTTACAGTGGAAGACCAGATGTATTGATTAAAGGAACCATTAGCACATTCACCTGGTCTTTATTGGAAATGCTTGAAGTGCATTCCTTTAAATTCTTTTAAGAAAATGGGACCACTGCACAAATCCTGCATGGAATAATGCATTCACAGCGGATATCATTAGGCTGAGCACTACATGAAAGTGTCCAGTAATGCAAACATAAACATTCTTACGCAAACGGTGGGGTGTTAGGTAGGACCGCACAATATATCATTTCACATCACAATGTATCGATGTGGAAATAATAGTCCCACTGCAGGACACACAAAGTATGGAAAAATTAACTAAGCATGTCAAGTTACAACTTTGTTTATTGTAGCTTAATAAACTAGAATGGCACTTAACAAAGGCCAAACAATCCTGCCAATCTTTCATACATTGGATAATGGTATCCAGTAAAATCATTAAATAAATCACACTTAAGTTGCATATTTTATAATACCGTTTAATAAGACTCAGTGACTGCATGTTTCCATCCCTATTGGTGACAGAATAGTGGCTTGATAAAGATCACTCCATAAAAATGGTTATTTCCATCAGAATCACATCAACACAATAAATAAGTGATTTTTTTTATTATCACGGCTTATGAGATAAGTTTTTGTCTGATACATGCCCCATCATTTCACCAGGTTCCTTGGAAATCGATAGCATTAGAAGGGTAATTAGAAAAAAAGAAACAAGTCATGTCATGACTTGATGTTGATCTAGTTCTTAAATTGGGTTTATAACTTTTCAAGTTATCCTGCTGACAAACCAGTGAAACAACTAAGCAGACAACTAACACAATTTTAAACATATCATCCTTGGTGGAGGAAAAATAGAAAAATTCTGAGTGAAAGAATGGGGTTCGGCTCGTCACTATCATTTTTTTTGTGTGCTTGTGTACGTTGCATTTTGTGAAAGTGAAAATAACAGTATTGTATTATTGTGTGCTTATATGTTTCGTTATGTGTGGAATACGTTGTACCTGACCATCATTCTTATAAAGTATGGGCTAGCACCATGTGTCACACATCCACAGACACAGTCAGAGAGAAGAAGAAGACAATAGTGAAGATAATTATCCCTCCCCCCTACTTACTAGGATCAAATTTTCCATGACTATTCTACTCAGAAGAGTCTGTTCATCATTTCTGTCTGTTTATCTTCTATAATGTACTATGGATTGAGGACATATTATGCTAACTGCGGTTGAAGTGGGAGGTGGATTTATATATTTTAGTCAAGGATAAACATCTGAGTTTCTAAAAACGATGAACATTATGATTAACTGTTTATATGTACATGAATAGTACACTGCATGTATATGGAATTTGCAGTATTTTTTAAAATTGTAGAATCAAAAGATATCACATGATCAATTTTTTTAAATCATGCCCATCTAATCTTAAAAGAATCCATGTAGATCCTGTAGAGGGAGGTCTGAATATTTTCTAGTAATTTATTCACTTAGATGTCGAGCACAGGAGGGGGTAGGATTTTGAGGAGTTTCTCACAATTGGGCTTTTCTTTCCCCAAATATGCATAATTATTGAGGTTAATTCAGCTTGGAGATCTCATCCATTGTCTTGAATGTGGCCGCCACTGCTTAAATGAATACATTTGTGACAAAACGATTCTGGCAGACAAGCTCTGCCTAAACACACAATGTCAGAAGAAGTAGCTCCAACAACAACAAGAAGACGCAAGAAGAAACTTCTGGGGAAAAAAGCCTTATTTGCGGATATTTGTTCTTGATTTTTCTCAATGGCATGATTTCTCTTGGAAATAGCTAGATGCTAATTTTTCCAATTCCTCGTGGGATTTAACAAAACTAGCCTGTGAATGTGTGTTCCAGGCATTCCCTCGGTGTCAGTCTTGATAAGTCATGTATGTCATGTCACATGGGCGTAGCGCTACAAGGACCATTGTACACTTTGGGGGAAAGATTTGACATAATATGACAGATACACATTGCTGAAGTATTTTAGATGATAACATACAATACAGGCGTGAGAGGAAGAGTGAATGGAGCTTCTTTTCAGTGAATATATCACCTCTTGCAATATAACCTTGGTCAGTGGGAATTTGTTTAGCTAGTTGGGCTTGCAAGCAGTCTCCAGCTTACTTATACATTTAAGATATTCTTAATGGAAAGATTGGGTAGAAAATAAAATTGGTTTGCAAGAAAATGTTCTTAAAGATCCAGTTTAACAGAGCGGATAATAATAATAATAATAATAATACATATAATTTATAATGCACTTTACATTTGGATCAAATCTCAAAGTGCTAGAACTTTATCGGTTTTAAAACCTGGTCTTAGTTAAAAAAAAAACAGTACAAGTGTGTGTTGTACTATGTTTTGTTTTGTTTCTGATGGAAATGTTAAAAATGTTCAGGTTTTTCAGCACAAACAAGAGGGGCCCTCATTGCATTCCTTCGCCAAGACCCAATAGCCCCTTCTATATAATTAACTAAATCCAAATGTTGAAAATAAATGGCTCCACCCCTTTATCCAGAACTACTAAGGTTATTGAATTATTTTCTACTGCATGCCCAAATACTCTACTAAGTTTCAGCTAAATCTTTCCGGTAATGTATGCATAATAGACAAAAATGGTGAAATACAATAATAAAGAAATTGAAAAAAAACTTTACCAGTGTCCACCTGCCCATACTTCCCATCACAAGTTTCCTGAAATTTCATTTAGCAGACTGGGTGTAATCCTGCTAGCAGTCAGACGAAGCAGCAAACAGACACAGGTGAAAACATCGCCTCCACGGTGAAGGGAATTGTGTTAGACAAGCTGACATTTACAAGAGAATGAAATATAAAAATAGTAATTCATTAATTTTACAGGTATTTAACCCAGTAATGAAAAAAAATGCTTTGACCTGACAACGAACCACCAATAATTGAGCCAAAAACTTCAACTTCATGACGGAGTGAGATGAAAAACATGGATTGGGAAATGATTGAACACATCCTTATTGCCATCCAATAAATTCTAAGAGATTTCTGTCTGGACTTAAGTGATGAACCAACAACAGTCGTTGCTGAACAGATTAAATTTTCGTTACCTAAACTGAAAGAGAACAATTGAAATATACATAATAAAACCGCTGGTAAGCCCTGCGCATATATTTTAACTACAGTCAGCAGTACTGTGTTCTCAGCACGTTCAGATACTCGCCCAACTGCAGTGCGATCAATCTGCTGCACGGTAGAAATCACATTATACAACTGGTTTATTCACCCACAGCTTTTTCCTTATTTCCCATAGTGCAATCCTTCTTCTGACGTAGGACTTGAGTTGGGTTAATGTACTTAAATGTGTCCCCGTCTGGACTTTTATGTGTGTAGTGCTGCTCTAATTTCTCCAGCCTCTCAACATGATAGATTTGTGTCCTTGACATGACTGATGACCAGTAGAGGACTGGAGACCTTGGGAGGCTCTTGTCAGGGAGGATAAGCCAGCTGAGTGGTGCTGGGTAGCCAACAGGACTAGAGAGTGTCTGAGTGCTGCCCGTCTCCCTCCTGTCTCCGTAAGACTTGAAGTCATGTCTAGGGTGAGAAGTCAGACTGATGGGTTAAGGACTGATAAGCCTGTCTGAAAGAGAGACATGGCGTTCTCTAGTAGTGACTAAGAAACCTGCTGATGAACTAACCAACAGCAGAGCTGTTTCAATATTTTTTTAGTCGTTTTTAAGGGTGGGTTATCGGAATTCAACAACACAGAGCAGACAACTTGGATCTAGGAGAGTCTCCTTACATCAGCAACAACAATCAGGAAGACAAGCCATGGCACAGTTTAACCACACAAAAAAAAACAAATCATCTGATCGCAGGGCTTTTTGGCTCTGTTGGTTAAGCCTCTCTGGTCAAACAGTTCCCACTTCACTACATAGCTCTTGATTTGTTGACTTTCTCATAAAGAGAGATCATTCAGAGGACACCTGTCACAGCTGTAATATCTGAAGTAGAACTCAGGTCATTGGCAGCATAAGAAAATATTTATAGTAATTGAAATCAATTCAATTGAAGGATACACTTTTTATTCAGCCTGAAAAACACTGTTGCGGGTGCAACCGCTGACAAACCCATTTGATGCCACAGTAATCACATCATTGTATTAAGTATAAAAAAGTCCCGGCCTTAGAAGAATAGACTGGATCAGCTCTTCATACTGCATTTCCTCTCTCTCTCTCTATGCAGTGATCACAATGCCATTCAAAGCTGCTTGCTCCTTTTCCCTCTAGTGTATACTCACTATAGAGTGGCAAGTCAAAAAGCCCCACACAGTGGTAGGCATCCTGATCCCAGTGTGCTTTTGACATGGTAAACAGTTTCAGATGGGACCATTAATGTGCAGCTATAATACAGCATCTGCTTTATGGCATGGAAAAAATACATTGTCACGAGGAGCAATGAAAGAGCCATTGAACTACAGCCAGGACTTCTTTTGCTGCTTTGACCAAGGTTAGGACCGTGATACATACTGCTGGGTGGGGGCCAAACGACTTGCATGCTCCTCTGACACTGGGATTGTGAAAAGAGCAGCCATGGCAAAAAGTGAAACATAGGTCAACAAGAGTCAGCATACAGATAAAGTTTATAGTTTGGCCAAGTTCGAGAACAGAAACTTGTGCTGAACAAACAGTTAAATGTAAAGCATAACTTCAGTGCAAGAACAAAGCATTTAATCTGGCTAAATGCAAGAGCATAATGGCTCAGGATGCTGCACTGAGCACTGGAGCTTGGCCAGGTGGGAATGAGACACTGCAGACAAATGCCCCTCATCCCTTGACTCTTCATTAAACATTTAAACCTGCTTTCTGCACCGCCCAGAGCAGCTACTATTCTATGAGGCAGGTCGGTGTCTTCAAAAGTTTATTTATTCCACATCTACCTTCACTAGCATAAATCGTCTGGCCAAATAGACTCTGACGGGTGTTTTGCTGCCTTTCTTTGCTATGAGAAAGCTTAGTTCTGAGTATAAGATGAGGCAAACAAGACAGAGAAGATACTATTTAAATGAGCCCATAGGGATTTATTAGATGTTATCTATCATCACTATTCCATATCTATGATCGACATGGCTGGGCTAATCATAATGATCCATGGTTTAGGCTCAACAAACTCCTGCTCAAGCATGAATGACTCGCAATGATTTCAAATAACCATAAAAGCCAAGTCAAAGATTGAAGAAAGCCTTGCATTAAAACTGAATTTGCCATATTGACTAAGCAGTATGACAATATATACCACAAATCAATATAGACCGACCAGCAACTTAACAGTCCTCAGCCTAATGATATCCATTTGCTTGTCTCATATTGTATAGGCTGCCAAAACAGCTCTGTGTTGTCAAAACACACAGTGCATAACAACTTTGGCAACATTGAATCACAACATTTACACACTATGACTCACAACATTATCTTTTTCCCCAATGTGTAATGCAGCAGCTCTTCTCTGGGATCAAACCACATGCCTTTGCTGCCCCCCCCCACATTTTTGGGACATGAGCGGTGAAATTTTGTCTCTAACATTCTTAACTTAAAAACTTGAAATAACACTCGAAACACAATTTTCTTGCCCGATTACCGTATCAAAGACATGCCTTAAATTCTGATATTTTTACTATTACAAAGCACAGACATGTTGAAGTTGCACCCGTTTAAATTTAGAGAGGCCCCATCGTGAATGAAGGAGGTTAGGCATAACATTCTCCAATGTTATGTAAAAGAGACACTTTTATAGCGTTTCACCATGTCTAGAGTGGTGAGTCAATCAAACTGAAGTGCTATGACCGAGCTGTCCGCGGTGGATTCTTTATGGACACCTACTCCATTGTGCTTCAATTCCACACAATAAGATACAAGGATAAAAAAGGGATCCTTTCAAAAACACTAGGGATAAATATGGACCGCCATCATAGCGTTGCATTAGATCCTGTAAAATGTTGTATTCAAGACATAGCATTCTTTAACCCATGCGTTCACTCAAAATTGATATCAAATACCCCATTCCAGCTTAATAACAATAAATATAAACTGAGCTACTGAAACAAATATGGGGGCTATTGTTTTGAAGTCTAGTGAGAATTGTCAGCTCTTCGACTCTTGGTGCTCAACCTGGAAAGACAACCCATAATCAAATCCTGTAAGCAGCAAAGAGGAGCGGAAATGCAACTTTTAACTTGTGGTGCTAGACAAAATGGTAATGGTAACACGAGAACCCATCTTCACATGGGTACAGATTCGTGAAACACCGGACACTAGGGAAAGAACTCATGGAGAGAGGACATATACTCAGACTTCCAGCAGGTATATTGTTTACATGATCAAAAGAAAAGAGCCATATTTTACATTTGGCTGCGTCCTGGTGAGAGTGGGACCATGTTCTGGTCACTGGCTCGTCCCTGTCACTCACCCGAACCTGACCCCTCACCGCTCCCTCATTTCATGCCTACTTGCTTTGTTGAAGCACCTGATCAATAGTGGTATCCTGTGGTTACTTGTTCTCTTCACAAATGGACTCCCTCAAGGGTTGTTAAAAATGCAAAGACGATAGTAAACATGTACTTTCACTCAAATGATACCAGATCAAAGGAGTGAGTAAAGGCAAACCCTTAAACTCATCGAATACATCCAACCCATATCCTGGTTGGGACAAAAGGAAAGATACTTTGCAGGGTTATATGTTGTCTCAGAAAAGAGATTGGAGGATGAGGAGAAGGGTGGTCATAAATACTTTACTTCCCTAATCTCTCCGCTATTTCCACCAAATTTGCACCACTCTCTTCTAATTTGATTTCAATGCATGGGGGATTGTGAAAGTCCTTATCTCCGTAAAACACAGCTACATTCCTTTAGCTCTACTGTACAGTTAGTATACTATTGTTACTTCCTGCGCTCAAGTTGAAAATATGATTGAACTCTATGTTTGTAAACTCTATTTGTAATTAACAAATTCTAATGCTTCCAAGATTATGTGACTGCCATGTTACCAATTTTGCCCTGGTATCTGCTGGAGCGGAGTTGATAGATCCCATTTGCAACAAATTTATCATCAAGCTCCCCTCCAGTCAGGTTTAGATTCATATTATAGGAGTGTAGTTATCGTTCTTTCCCAGGGTTGGGTTTCTGGTGCATGGAAAGGGTAATCCTGAGGTGCTTAAATTGGGATGTCTCATGCTTAATAAGATTTTTTTTCACTGCCGATGGCCATGGAGAATCCAATTCTAGTCCAGTCCTTCCCTAATCTGGTCCGATTCGAAGCTTTATCAATGAACAATGCCTACATTTAAAGGCAATGTTGGATTTGGGGACATCTGTAAATTCATAAAATATGCATATAGTCATAATGAATGCTAATCGTTTGCCTCAGAATTTTTTTCCCCCAAAATACTGACATTAGCTCACTTTATAAATGAATTAGAGTACTTATATAATATCTAGTAAGATAATGTTGAAACATCTGATCAAACACTTTTCATGGAATAGACTTCTAGACTTCTTAAACATCATTTAGTTAGAATAATAAATGTTGCGAAATACTGACTAACAAAAAAAAAGATAAAGAATTCACTCAATACCAAAGCTAAAACATTTCTTAGGATTAAGTAGTTCAGTGGTTATGGTTGAAACTAGTTAGTATAGCAGTTAGCTAACAAGAACAGGACACACAAACATTTGGATTTATAGCAAGCCTATACGAAATTAAATGTCCATATGAAATATAGACAGAGTGATCTACTGTGCATGGAAAGAGCTCAGGGATGGATATGGAGAGAGAGACATCATTGCAGAGGTTGTGCATAATCTCCTCTCCTGGTAGCAACTGCTCCTTTATTTAAATCACATGGTTAGGAGCTGAGATTATAAAACAGGCTTTAATAATTCCATTTGCACTGTGCACGTCATGTCATGATCTCTGAAGCTGGTGTAGGGGGTGCATTTGAAATTCTGAAAATTATCATCTAAGAAAATGAGATTGTAGCATTCAAACAAAGATGTAAAAACCGATAATATATATGTTTCACAATAGATGAAAAAATGCATCAGTCCAATGAGTCACTATAGTTCACTGCAGCCCCGCAGGACTTTGAAAATGTCCTCTTTTATTCCGCATCAATCACATTTGATGAAAGCACTAGTGAACATCTGAAGAGTGCCCCTTGACACTGATATGAGCCTTTTACATATCCGGAAATATCAACTACAATCTAGATACTGATTTCAAAACCTGGAACTCTGAATTCCACCTCAGTGACACATCACAAGTGACCAGTGAATCAAAGTGTCCTATTTTCTCTCACCGGATCTGTGGTGGCGTTCACTGTGTCACACAGTAAACCCTCTGAGTAACATGTCCACCATGGCTCCTCTCAAACAGAGATGTGGTCATTGTGCCTTGTGCCCTGAGAGCCCCGAAACCAGCCAACCTTGAAGACCCGAGCATTAGGTCTGCTTCAGACCGCTCTATTCAACCTCAGTCAGAAGAATGCCAGCTAAAGCCAATATAACTAAAGCCATTCATTGACCTGTTCCACATATATAATGGTGTATTTCTGTGATGAAAGAAAGAAAATACAACTTCTGCTGCCGAAAATATCCACAAACAAAAATTATTCAATGCCTTTTTTTTCTCTTAGAGATTCCAAACAACATAGGGGGTTTGCCTATAAACCATGACGCACTGAAAGAGACTCATTGATATTTCCACATAGGAAAGACACAGAGACTGTAATCTTAAAATTATAATATTTGAGAATCAAATACATGAAATTAAATTACATTGAGACATTTTGAAAGTAACTTTCTGGAAAATCCGAAAACTCAGTTCACTTCAACAATCCAACACTTTTGGAATATCACAGATTTTGCTTATTATTTTGACTCTGTCTATTGTGAATGAAGTACACATCAGAAAAACAGAATTACCCGTAGCTGCCCAGAAAAATCCCTACTGGAAAATGTTTCTTACTACTGGCGTGCTGGGACCTCATTCCCCATGTGATATTTGGACCACTTAGCTGATTGGTGGAAATGAAGGCAAGGGGATGTGTTTTGACACCGTCAACAAATTTTTTTGATTGTAATGGCTTTCCGACCTCAATCTTCCCTAATCATTCATCAGAATGCTGTGCAAAGATAATCTGCGATAGATTATGTTTTAGCACAACATGGGGCATCAGAACAATAAAAAAGACAAGGCAACCAAAGTTGAATCGTATTTTGTGCTTATGATATCTCAAAGGACACACATATGTTTTACCATCAATTGAGGTATCTCACATCCATGTTTGGACTTGTTTACCAACCAATTCCTTTGTCTCGCCTTGAATAATTTTTTCCCAGGATTCCTGTGACTGCGTTTGGGGGGGGTTTAAGGAATGAAAAAAAAGGGAAAGAAAAGCCCATTGGTCTCAGCCCCGCAGAAATACAATCTAGAGCCAAGCTGTCATCCCACTTGGATTAAGGGCCCTTCAGTGGTGGCTGTTTGGCTAATATGTTGTCTTACCATGAACTGGGGTGTGGGAAGGGTTTGAGGTTGAGCAGAGCGTAAGGGTTTTAGAAGACTTTGCCAAAATAAGAACTTCAGGTAAAAGAGCTTCCTGAACCATAGTAAAGCCACTTTGTGCTTCCGTGTAAACTTAATTCATGATCTGACAGTGTCCCCCTCTTTCCTATGATTCAATCACTATCGCACCTTGTGCAGGGGAGACAAAGTTAAGCCAACGCCTTATTTCTGAAGACCTCCACATCTACAAGTTTATCGAATGTAATATTCAGCAGCTGGCCTGTGGTGGATATCTTGGCAGTGCAGAGTAAGACGTTCAACGATGTACTTGCTGGGCTATCGGGGAACACAACTAGGTTCCTTTGCTGTGCCAACAGAGAGTGGGATGTGTGAACAATTTTCTCTTAAGCTCTATGCAAATAAGACGAAGATGGAAGTTCGAGAACAGATTCAAGGGGCACAGTCTTCCCGAATTCTCTGCAATTTTGGTGTAATGGAGTGTTCAGGACAGAACAGGGCTTGGTATGTGACTCCATTAGGTCAACAGCTACCTCTCCAACATTTACTGCCCGTCTAAAGCTGGCCGTAGCGTCATCTGACCTGACACTGTTTATAGTAAGGACTGCCTCTCAAGTCCTGCTCAGCAGGGGAAAACGGCTTGTTCAAACAGAGACTCGAACTCTAGAGTTCTTATTATGGATCTCCTCAGGGATAACCCTGCATCACCCACCAGTACAGCAAAAAAGAGCCCCACCAGTACAGACGGAGAAAACCTCCTTTGTTCCATTGCGCCTTTTCAGCCTTGAGTGAGGTAAATGATCCAACCTTCCTCCCCCCTGCACCAATGAAAGCTTTAACCCCCCCCTCCACTTTTCCTTTCTCCTCCCCCCACCATTTGTTGTGTACAGCAAGCCAGCAGATCATCTCATGAATTCAAGATGAGAATTCATAGAATAGCCACTGTCTGCACATCTCAAACCTGATGTTCGGATGTTCATATCAGTTGCCTAATTTCAAGGCTAACGAGGGTCTGATCAATAGGTAAATGGAGCTAGTTAACCTGTCAAGTGCTCTACCTTGGGGTTGGAGAAGGACCATAAAACTCAAACATTATGTTCCATTATTCCAACCCATCACTTCTAAAGTGGGCTACATTGTTGTCACTCCCCAGTTGTTTTGGACAAAAGGCACATCTCTAAATCCTCTGTTTTGCAGTGGTTTTAGTATCCTGAAATGGGTTGAAATAATATTCATTGGCAACCTTGAGTGATGGAACTAGATTGCTGTCATGGTGTAAAGCTCTTGTGTAATGAATGATTCAGTCACTTGGTGCCTTACTTGGACATATGCATTGAGCACTATTCATCCACCTTCTGTCCAAACTACCCAGAACAACATAGAAATGTATATAACCTTAATTCATGCAATTCAATTAACAAAAATGTAACATTAGGACCTCAACTATTATTGATTAATCTGCTATTATTTACCCAAATTAAAGAAAACAAGTCACAATTTCCAAGACAAAAAATCTGATATATTCATATTTACAGTCGAAAAGACTAAAATATTCAGTTTACAATGATATAACATAATAAGATTAAAACTGTAATTATCCACATGAAGAACCTGCAACCCGAGCATCAAATGTGTTTTTGCTTGAAAAAAAAGCATGTATTTCATTGAATTGCTGCTATAGTTTTTGATGAGTCAGTCGGTCTTTCAATGGGTTGAAACAGTGGAAAAATGTCCTTAAGAAAGTCCCAGAAACCAAAGTGAAATGTTTAAATAGCTTTGTTTGGTCATCGAATATAAAGGTAGTCTATTTGAAAAGAAATAAAAGTCAATGAATGATTAAATTATCAATGGTTATCTCTGTGTTTATCAATCCTATTAGCAATATTTTCTGAGTCTAGCTATCAGCAACACATAGTATATACAACTTACATAGACATTTTCCATCATCATAATCCGTCACAATCCACTGCTGATGATATAATAACAACAGGACAAACAGTTGCAGCTGTAAGGAGAGAATTCACAGAAACGTGTCAATCCCCATCAGGGTGGCTGCCTAACTGAGTGTGAAACTCTAATTGTACCCACCAGCCTGCAACCACAGAGGCTCCACTCACAGAAAGGGAGGAAGGAAGGCAAACGTGTGTGAGTATTTATTAAAAATATTTGTACCTTCTTTGCATGTACTTATCTGCCTTGCATACATTTGACCACATTACAACTAAGCGTGATTTCAGGCAGCGGTGAAGCAGGGGGGGACAGTGCTCCCTCTATGGCCCTAAAATGAGGTGCTCATCAATGCCAAATGAGATGAACATGCTTTCCATAAGAAGGTCCAAACGATGTCAGTGTACTGTTCTGCTGTGTGTGATTGGCCCACTGGGAAGAAACACCCCGATCGCAGTGACACTAATGGATAGGCATGGGTCTCCATCAGTCCCCAGAGGTTTAGCCTCATCACAGCGGAGCAGCACAGCACTGTCTTCACTATGGCTACTGGATTGTCTCCACTCTGGGTAAGTAGACGTGTCTCCAGAACACGCTCAATCTGTCAATCAAACAGGAGGGAATAATGCAGACCATGATGGTGCGTTACTCAATGGTGCCTGTGTCATTTTCAATGAAAAATAAATAATTGCAGAACTTTATAAAAAGGATAATTGCATTGCACTGCAACTGGGCTAAGTTTGTCCATACCTGCTACGAGTAATGAAACTACTGTACGGAGTGTTAGTAGCTTCGATCTGAGAACGTGCCACCATTATTAGTCAGATAACTCAGAATCACAAGTGGTCTAGTCAGTTTTAAAACCAGCTTCCACATTAATCAAATCTCTTTGGAAAAGAAAATTAATAATAATAATAATAATAATACATTTAATTTATAACGCACTTTACATTTGGATGCACAATTAAGTAAATGTCCGTCAATTGCATCGTTCAACATTGGCAAACTGGACATTATGGTCAGCATTTTGTGTCTTATGGTGATTTTACTCACAGATACATTGATTTTGTGATTTGAATTAACTGTTTTCAAGCCCACATGCTGCCCGATCTAGTGCTGATACTAAATATAATGTGTGTATTATTGCTTAATCTGGTATCCATTTTTCCAATAAATAAATTAATCCTTTACTCTGACAAACTCCAAACATAAAAATATGTATCATATATGACAAAAAAAACCTACACATTTGAGATTCTGGAATCCGATAATTGTCAGTTTATTGAAAAGTTACTAAAATTATTGACTCAACAGCTAAAATCATTGTTTCTTCATTTTCTGTTATTAAGCAATATTGGATAGTTGGGAAAGCAATTGGTCCTTATGTCATACCCATGGAGGTGTGGCATTGAATTCTGTTATTATATGAGGAAGTCTGGACTGACAGAAGTATGTTAGAGTGGTACAGAATCTCTGAGAGCATCATGACAGCGACGAGGTGTGCAGTAGGAGTGACACATGGGGTCAAGGTGGATGTAGGACTGCACCAGGGATCAGCTCTGAGCCCCTTCTTGGACAGAGTGACAGATGTGATGTCAGGCAGGAGTCTTCATGGGCTTTGATGTTTGCGGATGACATTGTGGTCTGTTGTGAGAGCAGGGTGCAGGTGGAAGAGGAATGAAGATCAGTCGCCGCAAGAAAGAATACATGTGTATGAATGTAAGGGAGGCAGGCAGACTGGTGAGGATGTAAGGAGTAGAGATGAAGAAGGTGCAGGAGTTTCAGTAATTGGGGTCAACTGTTCACAGCAACAGGAAGTGTGGAAAAGATTTGAGAAAGTGATTGTAGGCAGGACGGAGCGAATGGAGAGAAGTGTCAAGAGTTATCATCCCATTCTTGTCCTGTTCATTATAGCAAACCCAAACAAGCTCAACTTGTGCTGATGGAAAGACCATAACCTCTATCATGGATGAATTATTTTACCACTACTTTGTGATTCACTGTGTCTTCTGACACCTTTCTTTCAGAACTGGCATGAACTTTTTTTTCCTTTTTTTTTTTTAAATTGTGCTTCAGGTGCTCTTATGTGGAACTGAAATGGAACTGATAAACACAGGGTACCTCTTGACCCACACCCACAAGAATGATCGTTGGCTCGCTGGTTGTTCTGACATCGATCACTTTTATAGGAACTCAACACTACAGACCAGGGACACCCAATGAGATCTGCAGTTCTGAAGATGTAGTGACCGAGTTATCTTGCCATCAGAATTTGGCCCTTGTCAAATTTTCTCAGATCCTTACTCCTTCTCATTTTCCTGTTTCTGACACATCACCTTCGATGAGAAAATTATCACTTGTCACCTAATACAGCCCTCCAACTCACAAGTGCCATCGTAACAAGATAATTAATATTAACCTGACTTACGCTATCAGTGGTTATAATGTTACGGCTGACTTGTGTCAATATCTCTGATTCTGTCTTCCACTGCTGGAATTATATTGACAATCCAATCTTGAGACATAAATAGCATTTCTGCTCCAAAAAAGACAAACGGACATGCATCCGTAGTCACATGAATGACCAAGTGAAAGCCTTTCAGCCTAGAATCAGTTGCTTACAGAATGATGTCATCAAAATCACCTCCAGTTTACACAGAACATCTCTTTCTTTCCACGAAATACATTGTCATTTGGTTCATAATGTCACAGACGGCTGCTTACAGAGGGAGCGTTGACGTTGATCACTTCTTACAAAATAGTCTGCATTTTTCTGCGGCCCACAGAGTAAAATATGTGGCATTTTCCCTCCAACACCCAAGCTTTTCCCATAGCCCCCACAGCAGAGCTGCCTGCCATTGGTTTTAGGTCAGCATGTGTGACTGACTGGTGCTCTCACAATAACTCCAGCCAACGTGTGTCATGATAATCCCTTAGTTATGCAAATCTCCCTGTCTAGTGCCGTTTCTGCTGAGGGTGAAAGTAAAGATGGCAGCACAATGTAGGTCACTATCTTGTCCTGATTTCTCCACATTCATTAAATGAGCCTGAAATGTCCTGTCAGAAGAGTAGTGAAGAAGTGACTCTGGGATGAAGCAACATACTGACGCAAGGGGATGAAGATATAAATGAAGGGGCCACCAACGGTGCACACTGACTATTCGGGCTGCGGTGCATGTAAAGTGATATTGCACATTTTGCCGCCTGTTTCCGTGTTAATGCAAACTAGACATGAGGCAGGGATAAGGCTTTATTGTTATCTTCTTAAACAGATAAACAATAGTCTGCCTAGGATGAATAAACATTATAGAAAGTGTGTCATCCCTCTCAGAGAGACAAGAGACAAGAGATCCAGACAATACAGCAGGAGTATTTAGCATTGTACTGGGCTGGAAGAGAAAGTGTGCAGCTGAGGCATGTATGTATGAGTGTGTGTATGAGGGAGAGTCTGGGGATGAGTAGAGGAAGAGCAGGAGGGGATGTTGTTGTATGATGGTGAGCCCCCCCTTGACCAACACTTTGACCAAAAGGAGACAGGGAGGGGTTGAGCGGGGAGTAAGCAGAGGATTTGGGTGGGAATGTGATTTTCTTTCAGTAAAGGAATTGTTTGCCTTGAATAATAAATGGCATGGGATTGCACTGCTAAATCTCACAGGGCTATCTTAATTTGACTGGCAGTGAAACTAAAGAAAATAACTGAATGGTGAGTGAAAACAAGGCAGAGTTGAGATATGAATATGAAGGGAATTATAAATTAAATGTATTATTATTAAACATGTGGGGGAGCAAAACAGCTTAGGGAGCGGACAGCTATTTCATCATCACAAGACAAAAACAACCAGATCTGTGTATCCGTCATGACGCAAAGGGCACATCAGTTGGGAGGACAAGTGATTCCAGCACCATCTCTTCCGCAGCCCACCAGACCCGATGTGACACCCCTGAGTGTGCACACCTGCACCTGATCCCTCGCTGATGACCAACAGCTGCAGGCTAACACGTCAGCGTGGATTCTCACAGATCCAGCTGTGGAATATGAATGCGATTCTGCTTGAGGCTGAGGAAAGGGAACTGTGATGCTTCTCTCCCCTATCACTCTTGGCGGACAAGTGGAAACGTGACGACACGTGTTTATAGTGAATGGTGTTATTAGACTCACCCTATCTCCTCCGAGCTTCTCCTGCGTGTCCACTCATCTGCGTCACAGCGATACAGTCTGTTTATTCACGTGGAGTCCTGCTCTGCGCCGAGGCTTCTGCACGAGTCTGTTCCTCTTCAGCCACTGGTCCTCGCCTCCTCTCCCACTACTTCAACGGCAAACACACATCCCACATACGCAGGCGGGCGCGCGCAGCCTCGCTCCGGGACGTGCGCACGCCCACTGTGCGCGCCGCAGCGCCACTGCTGATGAATGGTGGCCTCAAGGCACTGAACCGTCCTGGTAGACCGATATTCAAATACACACTCTGTTCGTGCTCAGCTCTCTCTGTGGGTTGAGAGGCACAGATGGACAACAGCCGGTGGAGTTTGAGGGTAAAACAAGCCAAAAGTCGGCTTTTAATGCCCGGCAATGTATCTAACTGTAATTCAACAGCAGGAAGGTGCTTTTAAATGTAGCCATTAAATGTAAGCAACAGGAAAATGCTTCTAGCAGAAGTAACGTTTACCACTGGAGTCATCCCAAGCCTTACGTGATTGACAATCCTGTTCATTTTCATAGTGCAATCTGAATGAAATAAATAAATGACAGCCAAGTCCAGTGTGAGTAATGGATTAACATATCAGCTGTTTACCAGACCTTCACCCTCAAGAACCAAAGCCTTATGTCGATATAGGGAATTTAAGGGAGGTATTAAACAGGGAAGTAGGGCCACATGGAACACATTTCTGAGATGGCTTTTGAAACGCTGACCCTTATCTGAGATTTCTAATGTTAAGTGGGGCTTTTAAGGTAACCTTGTTTTCTTTTCCTTTTTACCTCATTTGATAAATGAATCAGCTTGTCTAAGCATAAGAATACAGATTTTACTTTTTAATTTGCAATAGATATAATAATAATAATAATAATAATAATACAACATTTAATTTATAATGCACTTTACATTTGGATATCAAAAGTTCTAGATATACATATATCACATTGGGAATTTTTATTATTAGGTTTTAAAACATGAATTGCTAACAATTCTTACATTTAAAATGTGCTGTCAGAATCTGTTCAATGTAACACAGGACGTGAAGGAAATTATAAGAAATATTAAATGGATGGAAGCTTTTGCTACAAAGAAAAATCAAGCTGAAAATGAGCTGTTTGGGACATCCTGTATTAAAGAAACATGGATAAAACTGTGTAAGGAACTTGCCACAGCCTTAATCGGTTTGTGATACCTGCATGGATATATTTGCACATCCTGGTGCACTCTGACCATTTTGCCCTATGAGCAGGATTGCAATAATATTCATACAGTAAACCGTGGGATCAACCAAGACCCAGCTGAATGAGGTCATATGACTTTAAAAGCGACCTTTCCTCTGTCGAATCTGCTGTCAGCCATCTATGCTTTCCCCTCTCAGCGAATGTTACACACATCCATTATCTCCGGCTTAGCAATGGTAGCCATCTGCAGCCATAGACTCAAACACAGAGTGAAAGTGACACACTTATAAAGAATAAGCCTGCTTTGGCAAGAGGACAGGGATCCCTATTTGAATTGCCACCTAGAGGTTAGTTGACGGGCACTGGTTAAAATGTATTTGTGGACGTGATTTAAAGATGGGTTTACAAGAATCTGGAAAGATGGCAATGTGCACTCCATTATCAGAGGCCTAAAGAAAGAAATGCAGATTTTCCAACCCAATAGTGTTAGGCTTACAACAGTTTGCCGAAACATTATAAGTATCGACTGGTGAAGTTAGAATAACATTATTTATCTCATTGTAGTGACATCAGTGGGTGGTATATATTACACATTTTATTCTTGAAGTTGATGTGTCGGAAGCAGGTAAAATGTGAAAACATAAAGAGCTGAGCAAGTTTAACAAGGGCCAAATTGTGATGGCTTGATGACTGGGTCAGATCATCTACAAGACTCTGTAGGGTCCTCATATTCTTAAAAAAAAGTGGTTTAGGCTGGTTCTGATAGAAAGGTGTCAATAAGAGGGATTCTTACAGTGCCACATTTACAACTATTATAATTGTCCTTGCTCCTCATTTCAGACTGCCCTCAGATATTTCTGCACCCCACTTCAATCTCATTAAAAGATTATCTTTATCTCCACCATGCATATAATATATAAGATACTCTGAGGGAAGGATTTTCATTTGTTCAAGCTCCATGGAGACCAAGCACTGCAGTTGTATAGTTGCAATGTGAATCCTGTCAGGTCTATGTGTTGCATTGCAAAAACCATCATCTCTGCCTCACTAGTAATCCCAATGTTTTGTGTCTATACCGCAGTGGATCCTTGATGTCCCTTGAGATGCAAAACTTCACACATGTCATGACTACTGTGCAGGAGACACTGAATCCTTATTTCCTTTGTTTTATTCAGTAGTGCAGTGTATTGTCTTTTCGATGCTCTCTCTGAATAACTTGAAAACTGATTCAGCACCAGTAAGCCAACCATGAAATAACCTAGCTCCCAGCAGAGTCGATGATTAACTAACAGATTCAAAACAAATCTAGAGGCTAATCTTCAGAGCTTTTAACAAGACACATGCTCACAAACCGCTAGAATAAATAAGCCATAAAACCAGAATCTGTATTAATAATGGGCAAAACACTGTTATTACATTGCTGTCTATCTGTTATGTACAACTTTTAGAACTTGATTAAACAGTTCAGCGTGGTAGGATTACATTTAAATTTGGATTTATGTAACTTTTTTCACAAAATGCCATCATATTTTGGAGCTAAACTCTCATTTAATTTTCTAATGATCTGCCTCTTGATCCAAAATAAATGCAATGCTAATAAGCCTGACGTATTTACTTCAGCAAAATGTAAGGTGTAATTTAATAGCCACCCTTACGATAAACATTTGTTACATAACAGAGATGGGCGAACACAGTACCTGTCAAAACAACCTCAAGAACTAATGAGATCAGAGAGATATAATTATTTTTCAGAGTCTGGAGGATTTGCCAAAAGCTCCTAATAAATCAAACGAGTGAAATGATTACTGCTGGAGAACAACTTGTGGGTCAGAACTGTTTACATCAGTGGAGGATGTATTACTCCCCTCTGTCTGCTGTGAAATTACATTATGAATATTCTATGTTGAGTGAGGGCAGCCTGCCTGTCTTTCATGAATCCACTAAGTACAGCTCACTTACCAGATATTAAGAACCAGACGTTCAGTGGATCACATGCTGCAAGACTGTTATTCATGTGAACCCCGGGCAAAATGTATTAGCTCACGTTTTGTACATTTCTTCCCACCGATTTACATTTTCAACAAAAGTAATGCATTCATAACAAAATCTGTTTTTTAATGATTCAATGAATACTTACATACACACAACTGTGTAAAATACTAAATATTAAGTATTAATCTTATAATACTTAAAAACCTATTGTAGTTAAGTACTAACAAGTGAGGAGTGTGAGGGTAAGATGGAAGGAGTACTTTGAAGAACTGATGAAGATCGAAATTGAGAGCGAGAGAGAGAAGGGTAGAGAGTGGGAGAATTGTGAATAAGGAAGTTTGAAGAATTTCAAGGATGAGGTGAGAGCAGCTTTGGAGGATGAATGGAAAGGCAGTTGGTCCTGATGACATATCAGTGGAGGTATGGATGTGTCTCGGTGAGTAAGCACTGGAGTATCTAACTAAATTGTTCAAATTTACCTTGGAGAGTGAGAGGATACCTGAGGAATGGGGGGGGGGGGGGTGATTATTAGGGAGCAGCAGCATGGGTTCATGCCAAAAAAGAGCACTACAGATGCGATGTTTGCTCTAAAAGTGCTGATGGATTAGTATAGAGGTCAGAAGGAGATGCATTGTGTCTTTGTGAATTTAAAATTGTGGTAAAGTATTGTAAGACATGACGTTGTGACACCATCTCTATCGTATTGTTAGGAGTGGATGAAAATATGACAAGGTAAGACGGAAACAGGAAATCCGCCGTGGTTACTGAGTAACTGAATCACATGTCAATTATCCAACCATTCTGTACTCTGACCCAAAATACTTTGATTTCTGTCAATCATTTAATTCCCACTGTCGTCCCAACAGTACTGTGCATATTCATCATACTTTCTAAATTTCTCTCAAAATGTAACATGTGTATAGTCTGCATTCAGCAGTGCGTCGCTTCCACAGCCCTTTTTATATGTGGTTTGTTGTGTCCTCCGCCTTCTGCTACCATCACTGTGTTTTCATGCGTGTAGGTTGGTGGGGAGCGTTGTCAGAGCATGGTGTTTATGCTAGAGGGAAATATAATCCATCATTTGACGGCGCTGTTACCCAGGTGCTTTAGCACAGCCTGAGAACAGTCATATCCTCTCACCTCCCTCTCTTGGACGACATGCAGCTCAGGCAAGGGCCTTTAAATTACCTTCCCCTGAAATAACATCCCTACATTTACACACAGAAATAACACAGGCTTGCGTTGGAAGAAAAACATCCATTGGCTGTTGAATTTGGTATTAATCAAGGTAAGCACATTGGAAATTGAACCTGGAAAGGCCTTTTGTACTCAGTCAAGATTGCTGATGAAATTATCAAACAGTTGTGAGTACGAGTGACTGACGTAATATCTGCATGCCCCGAAATCCTGAGATGATGGGAAGTAGGCTTCCAGAGATCACAATCACCTTCCAGAGATCACAAAGACGCAAGAGGCAGAATCCTTCAGTAAGTGGTTTTAATTATATACACTCTCAAACTGGTTTCACACAGGACCAACAAGACAACAGTGGAATCATTTCAATCTGGGTAACATGCGCCTGCGCCGATCTTACAACGGGCCACAGATTCATATGCCGCAATGAAAACCAATCTATATAATTGCATTATTTCTTTTATGCCAACCAATCCTCATTGAGTGAGTTTACATATTCCAGCATTTTGCCTTCGAAAAAGTGTGACATACAAACCAAACGCCAAAGCTGTGACGAGCATATTCGTCGGCCTGGAAGCAAAACGACAATGGAAAACAAGTTGAATGCTGTGCTTCTGCTGCAGTAAATATTCTATAAATGCAAACATAGCTACTCTATATCGTCTACGACATAATGCTATTATTAACCAGGAATTTGTACGATTAATGACCAAAAAGACACTATTAAAAATAGCTATTCAGGCACTCAAGGCAGGTTTGAAAAGAAAAAGACCTGCAATTTAATGGCTACAGTCAATTAAAAACACCAACACACAAGAGCTTCTACTTTTCAAACCTAGCTTGAGTAACTGGTACTGGATTTTTAATGCCATCCCTTTGGTCATGATTCTTCCATTCTCCTTTGTTACTGTTGCCTGATATGACCAACGGTGGTTTGAGGGAGACCATCTGCACTCCAGTTATTCTTCCTTTATGTCTTTGTAAGATCAGAAGAGGAATTGAGAAAGTGAGGAGATACTTAGATGCTGTAGATGGAGAGGTTTCATTCTTCTGCGTCAAACTGCCCTCGGTAAGAAGAATGTGGAGGGCTGAGACCAAAAAGTCCAACTTTTTGGACTTGTCACCAAAGTCCAACTTTTTGGTCTAAAGTCCTTTACAAGTTTAATTAAGATGATTTAATTAAGATGATTGGTCTTTTTCACATTAAGGAACATGTTTGACATTATCTTGGAGCACTTCAACCAACACTTGAGATGAAAACACCGTTACACCTCCTACACTGCGTTTTAGTTCAGCAGGTTGGAACACGATTCAACAGTCTTGTCATGAAACGGCTGTATAAACATTGTTTTATCAGTTATACAGTTCTTCAATTAGTTAAGCATGGAAATAAATGTCCGCATTACATTTTCAGCTTTATTTGTCACCAATGTCCCAAATAAACCAGCACTCTGTTTAGCCAACAATCGGTTTGAAACCAGCCCATCAGTTACAATGAGCATGTTTTTACATAGAGGCAGTGATAAGTGCAAGAGGCTTTTGAAAAGTGGGATCAAAAGGAAAGAGGACACCATGAAGACAGCATCGTGGGGAAACCATAAAATCAATCAAGTGAGGGATGATAAAAGGAGGGTAAAATAACACAATATTACAACAGAAAGTCAATATCAATATTTGGATATCTTCTAAATGGATAGATGGAACTTGATTGATCCCTCTTCGGGGAAATTTGAAACTATTTATACAGATTATTATGAATCAATATATATATATTTTAAAAATACTACTACAACTGGCAATTCTCAGCTTTTGTTTTTACATTGATTGTTTGTCTTTTAATTTAGAACAGAAATAGAACAATTACACATGCATTTATCTACAACATATGCAACACATTAACACTTGTGGTGGGCCCTCAAGTACCAAAGTCACTCCAATCAGTATACAATGATACAGTTGATCAGTAGCTGCAAAGTTAAATGTGCAAATTGTAGTCGTTACACCTAAGAAATGTCACGTGCATTGGATAGTAAATTGACCCTGATTAGACAAGTTAAATTAAAAAAAATGTTGTTCTCTATATTACAAACAGATCATCATAAAACACCTCAATTTCAATAAAATATAACTAAACTCTAGGCTTTTCTGTAAATTTATAAATACGTTTCTGAGGATATACTTATTGTTCCTTAAAAGGAAAGCAAATAGTTAAAAGGAGCTCACTTGGTAAAACAGTTTAGAAAAACCTACTGGCTACAGTATAAGTTAACAGCGCACATCTTTTAAGTTGAACATTTCAGGATAAATGCTTATGTTTTTGCTTCAATCTTGATGATAAGGGTCAATAGTGCTCTAAAATTTGTAGAATAGAATCAATAGCTAATGTCAGACGCTGGATAGCTTAGCTTGGCATAAAATCTGACAATGGGAAACAGCTACGTCAGTAGCTTTCGTTACCGTTGCACACAGCCTGGGTGCCTGTTTCCCCTTATATTTGAATGCTGCCAAAAACAATGGAAACCAGAACAAGTATGAAATATGAGGACAAACGTAGCATTTGGCATGTTCGTTACATAAAAAACACTTGTGTATTAAACAAATTTCTTCAGGGATATAGGCCAAAAGTTCACATTTATGACACTGATCATGGTAGAGTGACACATTCTGGACAATTTGGGATAAGGGAAGGATTTCCATGTCAGGTGAATGAGGTTTGCTGGATTTAGAGCTTGGAAGAACGAGAAGTCAGACCGTTGTACATGTCCCCCCTGAGCCGGGCCCATTCAAACATCCTCTGGACTGGATTTTTGTCTTGGGTGAGGATGAGAGCGACCTTCTTCAGCTTTTCCTCATTCCTCTCTAAATATCGGATACCCTCAGCTTGCAGCAAGTTCAGCTTCTCTTGCCGGTTCTCATCCATGGTGATATCTTCGCCCAAGCAAGGGTTGAAGCGGAAATAAGTGTTGGGGGGGAGGAAGGCATCAAGCATGGCGTGAACCTCTGGAGAGAGGAAAAGAGATGAGCCAGAGGCCATACTAAAAACAAAAATGACATTTTATCTAGCACAGACTGTAGCACAGCTGTAGGTTCTGCTTGTGCACTCATCATGGTACACCAGTGCAGGAGGCCAGACATGGATTTCATAAAAACTAGTTCACTTTGAGGCTTAACAGCATAGCTATTCAGCGAGTACCTTCTTTTTTCTTTTTTTTTTTACAAAGCTTTTTCGGAGAACTATTCTCTTCTTGTTATTTTTTTGTATTTATTTTTTTGTATTACATTACATTGTCTCATTTTGAAAAGTAGGCAATTAAGAGAGAGGATGAGTGAACCTACAAACTTTGATTTACACATTTAATGTTTTTTTTTCTGTACTATCATAGGTTTTTTTTCAGAATTTTCCAAAATAATTGGTAAATACATCCATTATCCATAAAATTAAAACCATCTGCCTAATATTGTTTTGTCCCCTATTTGTTGGCTTTGAACCAACAACTCCTATAATAGATCTTCTGTGGGATCAGACAACACCGGCTAACCTTTGTTCCCAACATGCACTGATGAGCGTTGGGCGCTCATGACCACATCACCTGTTCACCTATTGCACCTGGTGACACTTAACCTCACCACCGCAGACCAGCGACTTCCAGTCAGGCCTCTGATTAAGATGTCTCAAGGATGCCTCTCTTTGGAGGTTTTTCAGGCACATTCAACTGGGACAAGACCCTAGGGTAGACCCATAACTCACTGCAGGGACTATACTGTATATATCTCATCTAGCCTTGGAACACCTCGAATCTCCCAGGATGAACTGGAGAATGTTGCTGGGGAGGACATCTGGAATGCCCTTATTAACCTGCTGCCACCACACCTTCTCGTGGTTTGCCACGAGAGGCGGAAGAAAATGGATGGATAGATAATTCATTATAAGATAGGGTTTCTCATAATTTGTGAATAAAACATGGTTGTTAAATTTAAAATAAAATTATAAACATTTACCAACTGAGGACAAGTATGCTGTGTATGTTTTGCAATTGGCAACAACTCTGATGAGTGAACTGCTTATTCAGAACGCAAGACTTTGGTGAACTAGGCAAGCCCACTCTGCATCTTAAGCATGTGACTTTACCCACACAAGAAGGGGTCACAAGAAGCCCTGCAATGAGAATCAGGGAACATTTAAAGAAAGGAACGTTCACCCCACTGTTAAAGTCTATGTAATTCCATTATGCTTCCTTTTATTGATATTTTTATAAATAAATGCCCCAAACCGTTTTATTCCACCAGTATACTAACTGAGTCACTAGTTTTCTTATATTTTGGACAGGAGAGGTTGATTAGGAAGAGAAAAAAACAAGCTCTGTAGAACCAAAGGCTGTTAGCTCATTAATCTTCATTAAAATTTTGAGCTCAAAATTAGCAGTTCACAAATCCAGCGTCAACAATGTTCAGGCCATTAACCATACAAATGAGTGGCTGTCAGACATATTTTAAATGGTTCTAAGCACATGTGTATGTAAATCATTACAAATCATTAAATATACCTAACTAAGAAAAAAACATGGTAATTATTGTAATTATTTGACACTCTGTTCCACTGTTGAACAATAATAGAGAATGAAAAATATATTTCTTAATTGGTTGGTAATTAATAATATTAATTAAAACAAGTGTAATGGAAACTCAACAGAAGAAACAAAAAAACAATAAAATATTATATTCTGTACAAGCCAGTTCCATCAGGAGCTTGTTGTTTCCACAACAACAAACAGAGGTGGTACTGATAAGGCAAAGGCAAAGCAGGAGCATTGTGAACATCTGAGAAGCTTCAAAAAAGGAAATCTGTTTTAAAAGCTCTTGCCCCTTCGTAGTTTCTAAAAACAAAGGCAGTGGTGTGCTGGGGAGAGCGTACTCCCAAATATAGCAGAAACAGGTGCATAGAAGCATCTGGGTCACACACTTTACAATAACAGCAGCGACAGGGAGGACCAAGCTAAACTTAGGGACAGCAGAGATCCCCATGTCCAGAGAAGATGGACAAGGGGGTGATGATGTAATTTCATGACATCATTAAGTGGCTCTTTGGGATTGCGTACATGAGTTCATGGACAACCAGAGGTTGGGTTGAAGGGATGGCATTTGGTACCATGATATTTGGGATAATTTTTACTGACATAATAAATAGTGATTTAACAAAAATAATCCAACCATTGATAATGTGTCAGTTTTAAAGAATGGTGAGAGAAAGTGTTTTGTAGTACAGCTTCAAAAATATGATGGATAATGTAACAGATATCATTTTAGACTTACTTGGTATCTTCCAACACCATTAAATGACCACAACCTCCAATTTGCAACACAAATACAAATACAGTGATCAGTCATGAAATTATAATCACTGACAGATGAAGTCAAAATAACTTTGGTTATATCCTTAAATGGCACCTGTCAGCGGGAGGGATATATTCTATTATTTCTACATAAAGTTTATATTTGGAAGTCAAAGCTGATGTGTTGGAAACAGGAAAAATAGGTAATCGTATGGATCTGAGTAGCTTTTACATGGGCCAAATTGCGATGGATAGATGACCAGGTCAATGCCTCTCTTGAACTGCAGGTCTTGCAGGCCATAGAAGAGCTACCGTTGCACAAATTGCTGACAAAGTTAATAATGGTGTGACAGAAAGTGTCAGGAGAAACAGTGCCTCTCAGGTTGGGAGAGCAGTGGGGGTTCAGTGTGATGCTTTGGGCAATATGCTGCTGGGAAACCTTGGTTCTTGACATTAATAATGATGTTACTTTGACAGCTACCATCTACCAAGGCATTTATTTGACCTCCAGATTCCCCGAATCTCAATCCATTTGAACATATGTAGCGTGCGCTGGACAAATAAGTCTGATCAATGGAGGCATCACCTCGCAACTTACAGGACATTAAAGTTCTGTTGCTAACATCAAGGTACCTAGTAAGACAGCACACCTTCAGACGTCTTTTGGAGTCCATACCTCAATGGGTCGGAGCTGTTTGCTCCCAAAAAGGGGACCTACACAATATTAGACCGGAAGAAATAATGTTCAAATCGGTCTATATAATTTTGAGATTATTTTTTCTGACGATTTTGACAAGAAAACATAATGTATGACCGTGGAAAATAACAGGAAAAAATATTTAAGTGCTATTGAACTAGCACATAAAACATATTTCAGTTTAATTATATTGCACTTTATTATAGAGCCCCTAGTGTCACATGAGAATATAAAATGAGCTCTATATACATGGCTCTCTTTTTTCATCATGTGACACTGGATTGGCTCCAAACTGTGTGGTTTAATGTGACTGTATAGATTTTGTAGTATTTCCTTGTTGTGCAACTACAGTCACAAAACATCTATGGGTTTTCTTTCTGGAATTTTCTCTCACAGCGATACAGAGCTCTTCTCTTTCTCTCCCTTTTACTTTCAGTTTCTGTTGATCTGCACCTTCTCACACTGAATTCTCATTGATTAAGGGTAAAATAGGAAACCGTATGTTTATGCAACTGATTTTCTTAGTGGAAATGCTGCAGAATTGTAATCAGAAAATGGAATTACATAGATGTATGAATCAAGATCAATGTTTTATAAAAATGCATTGCCCCGCTCAATCTCAGATGTAAAATGTTATCTTGAGGAGAACAAAGGACATTAACCGAATAGGCGTGTGTCACACTAATGGGTCAAGAGGTGTTTACAAGGGATGGGCAAGGATTTAAAATATTTGGATATTAATTTATAATAAAAAAGCAATTGGTATGAATCAATATTTTGTCATAAAAATCTTTTCCTTTATTTATACCAGGCCTGGTTGTTATAAAGTACTTTCACCAGCAAGTCGTGGTTCTGTCTACAGCCTGTTTGTAACCAATATTAACATAAGAAGAAGAACGCTGCATTTCCACCAACACTGGGCATGTGGCTGTGCTGCATTTGACTATGCTGCAGCTATACAGTAGAAGAATTCAGTGTGGAAAGCCTCTAAAAAAGTAAATGAAGACGAGGTCCAGTGCCATCTCTGCCTGGTAAAATTATCGTTTTACAAGTCTACAACAAATATGCCAAATCATTTGAGAGCAAAGCACTCAGCAGAAGAAGATTCCATCCACACTTAAATAATAAATGGCCAGCAGACAAAGTAAGTTTAGTAAACAATTGACAGCCCTCATCCCAAAAGAATATTGTTAAAAAATGCTTCCCATTAGCGTTGTTGTAGGCAAGGGTTTTGGAAATTGAATGGCGTTTGTTGAACCAGAGTTTTTAGTGCCATTAAGAAAAACTATTACCATAAGACCTGAAAAATCATACAAAGTAATCCGCGTGAGCTGCAAACTCGTTTAGGGAGGGTTCAAAAATAAGGTCTCACCACAAGGTCATGGACAGAGCTTACAACTAAATCATAAGCGACTGTCACCTGTCATTACATTATCAATTGGGAGATGCAGAGTGCCCTCTTACAGAACAAACCAACTCCACAGAAAAACTTGCATATATTGAAAGGTTAGAATATGTGATATTTTCCTTTGTTAGACTGTGCTGTTGCATAAGATGTTGGTAGCCATAACGGCCTAAAAGCAACGGCACCGCTGTGGAAAGCATATTATCTCTTGGTTACATGTGCGTACATGTGGCGCTGGTGTTGACTGGTACAGGGACAATTTTCCCTAGAAATGCCAATCCCTGTTGTAAGGGATTTTATTATCTACACACTGGGCCCTACTTCATGAAGATATAATATTAAAATCTATTTAATAATGGAAGATGAGCAATAAAGAATCACCCATACAGTATATAATAAAACAAAGGTTGAATACAGGTCTACATTTGAAGCTTGATCTATCTAAGAAATTAGAACCTTGAATATTCGACCCTAAATAGCATATTGCACTTTTCAAACTTTTTGCATTCACTGTCACTTACCTTCAGTGTCTGTGGCGCTGCTGATGACATTGTCGAGTTTGGTTTTGAGGCTTGTGTAAGTGGCACTGCTCTTGCCAAGAGTTTCGAAACGGCCTGTACCAATTGAGACCACACACTCCAAGGGTGTATTGGGCCACAAACACTTAGACTCGTGGATAGCCAAAGCTGTGGGATTGTTAATCAGCAGACCGCCATCCTGTGCACAAAACAAAACAAGTGCCCTGTTAGAAACTCTATTTACATGCAATGAATGACCACACTCAGCGAAACCAATTCATTGGTATGTAAAACCTTTCACGGATTGATAAGGTCAGTTGATGGAATTTTTGAAGAACATCTGATGAAACAAACAGAACAAATCAATGTGCCGTTACCGAGCTGATTGTGGGTCTACAAAGCACTTTATTCTCAGTTTTTCCACTCCCCTCATGGCTAGAGTCAGACTGGCTTTGATATTGAACAACTGCCCAGGAGTGCCTTTGCACTGGATCTATAGTCTACCCGAGACCATGGGGGAGTAACTGGAGAGGCTGCGGGGATTGTTGAATAGGCATGAGGCTGAGGAGCCCTGGGCTGGCAGCAGGATCAAACGCACAGGGGCCAATCCTCATTAAAGAGGCCAGGCTGGGGGGTGGGAGCCAGGGGGCCCCAAGTGTATAAGAATACACAAGGGGAATGTGTGCTTGTTTATGTGTCTGTGTCTATGTGCATGTTGGATTCATGCTTAGAGTCATTGCATATAATAATGTTGGTATGTGTTTCTGACAGCATATGTCACATGGATCCAAAAACATTGAGGTCTGGGAGCAGGGGGAGGGACCCATCCATCCTTTCAGCATTTTCTGACTGTGTAGAAGCCAAATGACAACTCCCTAGAAATCTATGGGAGCACAGTGCCATACGGGAAAGACGCTTACAAAGAAAACATCAACACTGCAAAACATCCAATCCAAAGAACTAAGTAATAAAGAATATGGAAAATTCATGAACGATCTGCTGCTTTTAATATAGAAGATCTTTTAAATTATTTGAGTGACAAGAAGAAATTACAGAAAATACAGCAAAGCAGAGCCCTTCAGAGAAATGGCACAGCACTGGATATACAACCTGGATGCAAAGATAGATAAATTGAGTAAAACAGTACGCAATGATTTGAAAATGATTTACATTGCCTACATTGAATTTATGGTTTTCCGCAGTCAGTTCAGTGGTATCATTACTTCAACCATCATGATACTATCCCCCATTATCAATTAACCTGATTACCTGCATTCAATTCTGAGAAATAAGAACAGTCCACGTGAGTTTTTTATGTTTATTTCACACTTCTTCTATTTAGTATTTGTTGCCCTTGTTTTTCTAAACTTGTGGATGCTAAAAATCATAGTGTAAAAACACTGGTTTTATTGTCTTTTAACTGTTTAAAGGTGTGTTTATGTAAAAAATTATTAGCAAACTATTTTGTTATATTTGTTTTACAAAGCTTCCTGCAGGTTTTGGAGTTGGGTAGTAATATAACTAATAATCGCATGAGTCTACAGATATAGATGGTGGCTTTAAAATGCTCAACAGACTTTGTACCAAATGCTACAGTAGACATGCTAATACTCACAATGGAAATGCCAGCAAGCCTATGGTTATTTACCATTTGTCCACCGATACATAGTACAGCTAAGGCTGATGGAAAAAGTGTAGAAATCAGATCATATGATTAACTAATTGAATGGAGCTTTAACACTGCGTCATTTCTGTTAATCAGGGTTTTTGCAAGATTTCCTAAATTATGAGGTTACAGCTTTTTGCGTGTATTTCCTTTTTTTTTTGCATGTCATCAAGTCATATAAGTCATAGATGTGAATTCCATCTAAATGACTGCGATGGATGTGACACAAAAAGGGTTTCACTCACTCACAGAAGTGCTGAGGCAGACATTTGTCCAAAGCGCATCATTATGCATCAGTGTGGTGTCTGACGAACCAGAAAATTATCCAAAAGGAAAGAAATGCCTGTATTTATTCTTAATAGAGATATAAAGGGGCTTGTAGGCGAACCCAGCTAGAAACCAAACAACTAGGGATTTTTTTTATAACTGACATCACTGCAAGGCTCCATTTTGTAAACTGTGGCAATTATATAAAACAGTCTGGGTCCAGACATGAGTTCTTTGTGCTCATAGCTTGGGGAACATTTCACAAGCACAGCAGCCGGCCTTGCACACAGAGCCATGACATGTAATATTAGTGGCCAACTACACAGTTCTCCTGTGAGCTGGGAGTTGATTGCTATAACTTGCCTCCATTTCATTTTACCTCTAAGAGCAATTAAAAGATGGTGAACACAGTTAAAGCCTTAAAGGAAGGCGTTTTGACAGTTATGAATGGGATTAGTGCCATTGGAAGATTTATTGACATCCTGTTTCTGTATGACACTGCATTTCAGTACAATCAATAATTAAGAAGGTAAATTGCATCCATTATCATATTTCATGAACAAACATCTCCTTCTTTCCTTGAAGAGTCTGGTGCCATGCTGAACTTGAAATGAGAACAGATGCAGACGCTGAAGCTGTTGAGATAGATTTGGGGCTCTTTCAAGCCACATCTTGGTGGGATACGCTCAATACTCATCCAAATGCCACATTGTCTCATAAAGTTTTCTGACAACAGGGAAAAAGGACAAACTGTGAATGAGCTTTGCATCAAACATGTACAAACTCAAGATGTCTGTCAAACAAGCAGCGTGAATCAAGGAGTCACGAAGATTCATGACGATTTGGAACTGTAATGCTATTCAGATAGATGAACTCAGTCACACGGGGAAAAAAGTGTGTCAACAGATCAATGTCATTAAAGGGCACAGCCCCGTCTATCACGGCCATTTAACGGAAATATGACCTCAAGAAACTGAATGGACACTAAAGTTTTGAAACAATGAGTAGAAATTCTGCCTTCCTGAAGGCTTTTCTTTTGGTAATGTTCCTCGAAGGCCGAGAGGTTCACAGGTCTCTTGGCCTCGCTTTTGCCCTCAACGGTCTAATGGCTGTTCCACAATTCAGCTCCACATTTCCCTGCAGCTCAAATAAAGCATGTTTTCAACTAATTAGGGCGTCTGCATCAATTGGAGAACATTTTAATTATTTTTTAAGAATTTAAACCAAACAATCATTTAAAAATAAATCCGTCTTACAGCATGGTGTCAAATAAAACTACTATGATGATCCAAGCTGCGATAAATAAAAAAAAGTATGTACAGTTGAGAGGGGCTTGCATTGCTGAGATTTCTGCATTATCTTTTTAGAACGAATCTCCATTTCGCCTGTTTTGGCCACTTTAAAAGGGGAAAAGTTGAATATAATTGCAAAAACAAGTTATCGTCGGGATCAGTGAACTAATTTCAAGCCCCAGTGTATATCAGCTCGTATTAACTGGGACAGCAATCGTCATCCTCTTCATCCAGCACTTGCAGCTCCATGTGTCTCTCTAACCCGTAAGCTTCAGTGCGTTCTTGTGAGGGGGGATCATTAGGAGTAGTCACACCAAATGAGAGAACGGAGTACTTGCTTCAATCTTAATGAAACCAGCCTTCGACGTACACGTGTTGTAGCATTCACCTCAGTTCCAATGAGCAGCTGTATTCATTACAACTTCCTCTGTGGCTTTGTTAGGAGGGCTGGGCTGGGGGTCACTAAGTTCTGTCATGATTTATTAGGGAGGCTTGGCCATTGAAACTCCCCTCTCACCCTAATGATTAATTAGGAAAGCATTACATAACCCATGGACATCTGATTATGCCTGTCACAATAACCACACTGTTTTCCAAAAATGGTCATTCAATCGATAAAGAAGATAATTAGGCCACAATTACAAAAAAAAACTCTCTCGTGTACAACTGTAATACTTTTAAGTCTTCAAAATCAGTTCACAGTTTGCACATCAAAGAAATAACTCTCTATACAATCAGCAAAATAAATCTGCTCACTGAGTCAAGATTAATTGCCTAAATGGCTTCCAATCAAGATAAAGGCCACCACTGTCCGGCCATGGAGATGAGAATAACAGTGTTAGTGTGGTAAGTGCCACTCTTAAGTGACGGTCGGGTCAAGTCAGAGGTCTGCATGCCATATTAAGCAATTATGGCGAGCGGTTCTCCTCTGCTTCTTTTCCCTTTATATATTCAAAGAGTTACATTGAGGTTCAAGTCATCTTCCCAGGCTGTCAATAGAGGAAGGAGAAGGGAGCACCCATCTGTGAGTCACCCAACTTTGCCCCAGGCAGGCAGAAAATTGGAGCTACTTAAGATATACTGAGCAGTTACCTTTTCCCACACATTTCTTGAAAACATGACCACACATTTATACCCACTACTTAAACGATGAATCCTCCCAGCTGCCTGTATTTATTTAGATTTAATAGTGTCAGCTCCTGCAGTAATATGAATGTTTGCAGAACCCTCGCTCACATTTACTCGTTCCAGATTCTTTAGGGCTTTATGTCCATGCTTGACGGCTTCATTAAAGATAGCATCAATTCTCTGTCTATCATAATAAGTAATCTGCTGCTTATTTTAAAGTTCATTTCCCTGCTACACACACGTAAGGGGATTGAACAAACAGGCTTGCATATCAACACATTGCAGTGCAATGTTTAAAGCAATGCTTTGTGTAAGCTCTTCATCCAGGGCGGCGAGGAGCTTGCTGAGTGCGGCGCAGCACAAGGTAGACCACTGAAATGCATCAAATGCTGCCAGAGATGGGCACAAAACATACTCCCATTCCTCCCCACTAACTCAGGAGATGCTATGGCAACTAGGCGGAAAAAAAATCAACTTCCACGCATGCTCTATAATCCATTGTGAATGCCTGAAATCTTCTACTTCTTTGTTCTTCAGTGTAGAAAATTCCATGTGGAACCCTCCCTTCCCTCATCTCCTAGTTTTCTTGACACTCTTTTCCCTTCACTAAGACATCCTCTCCATGGCTACTATAGTAAGTGTGAGGCTCATATGAAACATTGGTGCCTCTTCATCAAAAGGCCTTTCTCATGGTTTTCCTTGCTTTCCAGTATGAATCCGAATTTAACCTATTTCCGTTGCAGCTTGCTCAATCATCAGCAAATGATCCAAACTTTTTTTTTAAATTCTGCTTAGGCCATTCTCCCCAGCATCAGTTCAGTGCAAGGCAAGGCACCTCTCCTGCGTTCACAATGTGAAAGGCTGATTGTTTAGGGCCTGAGTGAACTGGAAACCTCTGTGGGCGTTTGTGGGAAGAGCGAGATGACTCTCCTTCTCGGGAATCCTGACATCACATTGACAACATGTTATGCGACATGTCCCAGAAGGCTGGGAAATTTGAATACAGCCAGGAAACTTGCTATAAATTCCAAGAAATTATTTCTCAATTATTTCCATCCAGATTTAATTAAATAATAGGAAATTAAGAGTTTATTTCACTACTAAAAAAAACTGCTAATTCTGCTTTCGGGCTGTTCCCTTTAGGGGTTGCCACATTGAATAATTTGGTTCCAGATATTGAATTGGTATAGGTTTAACGCCGGATGACATTGGTGATGCAGCCCTGCCCGTTTATCCAAGCTTGGCACTGGCATGCTAGCAGAAGGTAATTGGTTTGTGACAACTTTGTGGCCGGGCTCACTACTGAAAACTGCTACAAGTGAAATACCTTGATGTTACTATAATACTTATTTTGGAATTCATCAATTGCATCTGAAATTTGCAATAACGATTCAACGGATGCTTATGTAACATTTTTAAAATCACAATTTTGTGATGAAAAGTTGTGATTTTTAATGTTTAGTTCAAGCAAAAATTGTCAAAGATTTTATAGAATGTATAATTTATAACAACTTGAACTTAACCGCAGAAATTGTATATAAGAAAGCATTAATAAGGTGTGCCCTCTTGGATCTGCTTTTCATCATGTGGTAATTTGAACATTTGCATTAAGATGAAACAGACAAAAAAATATATATTTAAAAGTTTATAGTCTAAAATACATGTTCTGATGATACAACTATGTTGTTTTCAAACAAAAATACATAGGAAAAAGAACTGGTGGAATATCTTCAGTTATGGTGAATACACGTAAAAAAAAAAATCTTTTTTCAAAAATAAAGAAAAAAAGAAGTATGACAAATGATCCCACAGGAACTAACTCGCCGCACAACACCTCCACAGAATATTCTCTAAAGATCATTTAGCCTGAGAAAACAAAAGAAGGTCTAAAGATTCTAAATCGAGACTTAGACGTATTTAATTTTGTTGGTTATTTGGTTTATTTTGATAGAATTGAAATGGTGCTGAAGTGTAAATGTATCTGATTGCTCCTAGAATTTGTTAAATATATTAAGCTACTGGTTTTGTCTCATTGTTTTGCAGTATAAGCGTTCCTGCTTGGGCCCACGAGTTCTGTAATTAGATCGTCTGTCTTTCCATTCTAAGGAGGCAGATGTAGAAGTCAAACAGTGTGTGTGAAGAAAATGCAGCAATAGTCTAATTTATGCATCTCGGAGTAAGGTGAAACCTGCTAGACGGCAAGCTGGGTAATCTCCCACAACAGGTGGGGGTTCATCAAACAGTCTCTTTCGTTTTCTCCCCCTGAACTTCCCCATGCACCTACTGCTCATACGGCGTCCAATTAAAGTGTGGATGCGTGCCGACACAGGATATTGCTTTTGACGCAAACACATGCTAGCTCACGTGTGCCGTCTGCATTGAGTTTGTCAGTCAAGTGGAGCTTAATGACTTTCCTTGTTGTTCTCCGGGGTGCTATTTATGTCTTTTTCTACAGCATTTTGCAAATCATGTCTTGACCAAAACAAAAATGAACCCCTGATTTGTAAGTCTACTCAAGTGATGTCTTATTTACTCTGTGGCCTTCGCTGACTGAGCCTTTACGGACGAGGTAAAGGTAAACAGAGTAGACACGACTATTGATTCGTAAAACAGTAGAGTGGACTGTCGGTTTGTTATGTTACTGACGGCTAATGCATAACTGTTAAGGGGAAATGGATTTAAGTGTGTCTCACAGCAACTCCACCCCTCAATCTCATGGCAAAATGTAACCAACTGAAAATAAACACTTACACAATGGTAATACAGTTCCACTCTCTCTGCTGCTGGGCACAGGACTTTTCTCATTAGGCTTAAAGAAACCCATCAAACCAAAGGGAACACTGACTACACAGGGAATTTATATCCTGCACACCAACAACAAAGCTTGCATTGGTTTGTTATCAGATTCCTTTAAATTGTCCCTAAGCGAAAAATGTATGGTGTAGTCAAGAGAGCACGAGTACAAAATAAGCCTTTAAGAGAAAATTAGAAATTTTAAATAACACAATATTACACTTAAAGGTCATCAAGCTGTGCAAAGGGAGGTAACTGAGTACATGATTGTGCTTTTCATGTCTCATGACCAGCCATTATTACAACTTTATAGAGTAGAACGGCTCTGCAAGAGAAAAAATATCTACATACTTAGAGTGATCACTGAATTATTCATATGAAATATAAAAATGATAGAAAGATAGAAGAAAAAATTCAGAAACCCTGATAAAGATAACTCAAAGAAACGCCGCCACATTTAAAACCTCTTGACTAACTGAATTAAAAAGAAAAATGTTGTTCTAAAATTATACTTGGTGTTAAAAAAATGCTTATAAAGAGTTATAAAGTCATTAAGTCAAAAAGATGCTGAAACTATTGTTATGTTGATTATTACATAAACTATGAGCAAACAACATTTTTGGCACATTCCTTGGATTGTCCTCTTGCAATATGCCAGTTATAATAGTGAAATAATATATAATAGTTATACACTGTCACATTGCTTTCAGAATTTATTCAGTATTTTGTTTATAATGGTGGTTAATACTAGAGGCTTTAAATCCACTGCTCTGAATGTGATCGCGTTCCCTCTTCAATAAACAAGAGCCAGAGGAATTATTTGAGAAATAAATTGCATGATATAATCCTCAGGTTCATCACCACTCTTTTCAACGCCCTGTTACTAATCTTAGTGGGACTGACCTGATGGAGATCACTTCCCAAGGTGAACTCTTGGAAATACCCAGGGGCTGCTGATGTGGCACGGATGGCCTGCCATAGTTGGTGCTGGCAACCCCCCAAATAATGGGAGCGTACCCCGGGTAGGAGGTTGTAGTTTCTGAACACATAGGCCTTGAGAGGAGTTCCCCGGTTCACAATGGTACTCACTGCTGCCACCTACAAGTAAAGGTGAAGAAACACGTGACATTTCTTTTCAGTATGATGCAGCCTTTTATCAAGCATAACATCTGGATGATAATTCTGACAGGTCAATTCAATATCACCTTTACTCTCTGAGCTTCAGAGGAATCTGCTGACAAAAGAAATCCTACATGCATTACATACACTGTCCTATTTCGCTTCAGAGTGGATTCCACCTTCCATGCAGTGGTATGTATGTCAGAGATACAGTATGATATTTCTTTATAATACACCATGAAATAAGGTGATGCAAAGGATTCACTGGTTCAGGCTTGAACCGAATAAGAGAGCAGAATGAGCGAAACTACACTCGAAATCTCACCTTGGGGCATTCGGGGTTTCTTGAAGTTTCCACCAGGAGGTGAGAGCCCATTTTCTCTCTGTGGAAGGAAGATAAGATAATGTTATTTTATAGATTGTGGAATTTTAGCCCTGCAGTGTGATGTTTTCCTCAAAGCTTCACAAAGTTCTTCAGAGAATTAAAAATAATTCTGTGAATTGTGCAATTGTGATTTTTGCAAATCTTCTTTGTCGACCATATTTCAGCATGCAATAGAGGGTTTTATACTTTATACTGAAAACATCAATGATTAGCTTTCCATATCGTGTCAGACGTTGAAGTGTCACAGAAGTTTGAAGTGGATCACAGTACACATCATGTCTTTTTTCTGGTTACGGAAGGAAAGCTAGTGCTGAAGACGCAGAATGTACAGAGTATGAAAATCAAACAGCAGTTTTAGGAGCATAGTCACACTACAACATAACTTTGAAAAACACTCACAGCAGGTAACATGTTCGGTTTTAGAGACTTGCTAAGATTACCCTATTTTGACTTTCCTAATAGATGGATTTTACAGAAATGTATTAATTTGCTGAAAATGTTTTATCTTTTGGTTTTATCCTCTATATGTATATACATAAATGAGGAGGTTCATGGGTTTATTTGTGATATGATTTATTGTAAAGCACTTAGTAACAGCAAATTAAAAGGTGCTATATAAATAAAGGTTTTTTTTTTTTTATAATAACGGCTCCCGTAAGCACAACAACACTCCACACAAACAAACTGACCTGAGGATGCTCTCCCAGGCTTCGCTGTCATAGAAAGCATGGCTCCAACCCATCTTCATAGTGCCAACAATGACATTTTGTTTGAAAATATCTGAACCCAACTTCCGGTAAAGATCATCACACTCGTTTGGTGGGATTTGAAACACACCAAGCATGAACCCGAGAATAGCACCTGGGGGAAAACACACACATTCAAACATGGGAAGTGAAAAGATATATTTTTCATTAACTGGAAGTACAAGAGCATCAGACTAGTCAAACAACACAGATGTTCTGTCAAAGAAAACCTAAGGTCATCTCCATATGCTTAGGACACTGAGGGCCTTTTGAGTGTGCAGGATTCTGTTAAAGACATTTAATGATACTGTGGTAGCATTTGCAATCGTCTACCCTGTGGTCTAAAGGGGTGGAGGAAGCAAAGAGAGGGACGGTAAGAGACTCAAAAGGCTGGTCAGGAGGTCCAGCTCTGTCATGGACTATCCCTGTACTCTAAGGGGGGTGTGGGTAGAAGGAAGACGTTAACCAGGCTGACATCCATCCTGGACAACACCTCTCACCGTCATGAGACGGTGGGAGCTCCATTATAATTGATATATTACACATACACATATATAATAGCAACACACACACACACACACACACACACACACACACACACCCACACACACACACACACACACCTGTATTTATCATGTATCAATCTATACACGTCTTTAACTTTTCTGATTATATAGTGTCTCATTAATTTTGCCACCCTTGGAATGTCTGTTTGGAGCTGCTGTAATGACTGAATTTCCCCTTTATGGATTAATAAAGTCTCTATCTATATCTCTATCCACTAGCCACCCTTTTAAGATTGCATAACCCAGTAATCTTGGTTAATGAACCGATAAAGCATGGCTCATTGTTTCATTAATCTCAAGGTGTTGTGCTGATGTGCGGCATATTTTCTGAAGGACTATTAGTTGTGAATGACGTTCTTTGAATGAGTCATTCACAGCAATTACATGGAGTTACATGGAGAAACATTTTTCCATCTACTCTTTTGTTACAATTAAGGATGACAGATTTGACAGGCTTTCCAAGCAATGACATGGCAGAAACAGGATGTACCAGAATAGAGTGAGGGATAAGAGTAGCCAGATGTGGTCTAGATGGGTTTTTCATGTGTGGACATCATTCAATCTTAAAGGTAGATTATATTAGGCTCTGAAATTCACCAAGTGTTAAAATGAAATACCTCCAACTGGTGGAGATTAAGATTAAAATAAGTGATTGGAACATGGAACAGTTAGAAAATTCTGGTGGTAATTTAAACTTTCCTTTAATCAGAACCTATGACTTTTAATTAACATTTCTGCTTTTTTGTTAATATTTTTATATTATTTTTTTTTACTGATGCGTTTATCTGCTTTTACCTTGTCACACTTTTGAGATTTTATCCAAATTTAAAGTGCACTCAAATAAAATTGTTATTATTATTATTATTATTAAATAAAATGCTGCTTTTCAATCTGCTATGGAGTGAAACCAATGAAGTGGCAGATAGAAATGGCAATTTTGGGATTGCATAAAGCACCCTCTTGTGGTGATATGGTGTTACAGGGGAAAAAATAGGAAGCCAAATTTAATATCTGAAACCGAATGAAGCTATAAAACGTTTTGAAACACATTATTATATTTAAGAATTTTCACAATATAGCTGTGTTCTAACTTGCTTAAAAAGAAGCAGTATTGAGGTTAGTTTTTGGGGTAATTGAGGTCAAAACCATCTGTGTAACAAGACTTAACAACCCAGCCTGTGATGTTGTATTATGCTGTCATAATCCAGACACATGTATAGACATGCATAGGTTGGGTAGAAGGACAACATACCTGTGCTGACACCACAAATATAATCAAACAATTTATAAATGGGTTTGCCCGTCAGGGCCTCCAGCTTGTGCAATGTTTGTAGTGCAAGAAGTCCCCTGAGAATACAGAGACATAAAGTATTAAGTACAAATTCAAAATAGCCCAATAATTGCACAAAAAAAAAACAACACAGACAGATGGCTAATGGAAATTCAAACTAGCAAGCAAACAAGAAACAAATCCTTTTTATATAACTGAGTGTGTGTGTGACAGACTGACACCACTACTATAAACTGTAAGTTGGTTTTTCGGCATTGTTGTTGCTGCAGTCTTTGTTCCAATTTAAAAAGACTTTGATCTTGTAGTTAAGAGAGAAAAAGAGGTAAACAGTTACCTTAATCCTCCTCCATCGATAGACAGGATCCGTACGCCCCGGCCCTTAACAGGTGAATGGTAGCCCACGAGAGAGAGGGCTTCTCTCACTGCTGCCCTCAGGCCTGGGTTGTTTGCCTGTTTCAGACGCAGTAGGCGAGGGATCACCTTCTCCTGTGGAATGGATAAATATACCGTGGCAGTCAGAAATGGGAAAGAAAAAAATCAACACAATTTGATGAATGTCAGAAAAGGATGCGAGAGACAATCTGGCAAAGGGGACGACAATTGATAGGTTACACTGAGATGCTGCAGAATTGAACTATTCAAAAATAATAAAGCTGTTAACTTGCTGTACAGACTCCTCTTTCCTGCATTTTCTATTATTCCAAGTTGTGCTGCATTGGTGCAATTATGCTGTCTATTTTCTTTCACTATGCGCTTGCTTAACCAAACACAGAAAATCAATGTTTTCCGAACAAGTTGTTCAACTTTCTCTCTGAAATTGGCTGGAAATTTTAAATCAGAATGAACTCATAAAAGGATGATTTGCGATGAAAAATTAATGTATTTAAAACCTTCTCTACTCTGTAAAGAATAAAAATTGGTCTGAGCAAAAATTACGGTATTTACACAGACAAATGCGTAAAACACTGGATAATAGGCTGATAAAACATGATACCTTATGGCTACTAAACAACAGTATATGAAACCGTCCTCATTAAAATTGAATACCCTGTTCTAAACAGTATTGGCGCCATAAGCTTGTCCTTAACATAACTTAGGTGGGTTTTCATATTTGATAAGCTGAGTATAATCAGACATTTTCCTGACAAAACCACAATATGCTTGCATTCTCTGAAAAAAGGAGGAAAGTTGCTGGATTGTTTAGATTCCTTACCTTGACAGCGACACCACAAGTCTCTGGAAACTCAAGGAGATGGTAGCTGAGGTCCTCCACCCGGTTGATGTAGACTCTTACGTCTGATGCTCTGTGGAGACTATGTACTAAAGCCCGAGTTCGATTATCCACACTCACTCTGGCAATGATCTATAAGACAAAAAATGTGCAATCTATTACATCTAGACGTTAAACACTGAAAGACCTTTTAAAACCATTAGAAATTAAAATTACGATCTATTTAATCTCCGCCTTATGAAAATAGTATGCTAGATAGAGTCCCAGTTACATGTAAAGTAAATCCATTTATTGACAGACCTATCTGTCCATAGTGGGCAGACGCATACACACAGAAAAGCTCTAAATGAGGACTGTTGAAGTTATATTTAAGTCAAGTTACATTTAAAAACTTAAGCCTTAAAGGTCTAAAATTCAGGTTTGAATATTCTAGTCTTTTAAGACTTTGCTGGAATTCTGAAACAATAACTTATCTTTATTAACAATATGAAAAACTAATGCTTCATTTCTTTCTCTATTGGCCTCAATAATCGGTATGAAAGGCAGTAAGTGATTAACAACACTAAGCTATTATCCCCAATTCAATGTGATGACACAATCTTTTCACCTACAGACTTTAAATTTGAACATTTAGGTAAGACTAAAGAGTGGATCAATCCAATGAAATATTTACTACCGCCATAAATATTGTAATGCTATCATATTTGGGGCATGAGCTAATAGAGAAATCATTCAATATTAGAACTGATTCACATAAAGCAGCATATCCGAGAATTTCTTAAACATTGAAAGACAGGTCTTTAAAAAAAACAAAAAACATTAACTGTAATGACTACTTTCGTGATTTCTAAGTGGTTTTGTGGACGGCTCAGGCGTGGGTTTCACAATAATCTAATTTTGGTGCAGTTCTGGATAGACTGTAGGATTGTTTTCAAATAATATTACTCATGACTGAATGATAAAACATTTCTAAGCATTTTCACAATTTCTTCAAACATTACACAACTCTTTTTTATGGACCTTTGTTGAAGACTAAGGCTCAGCCAGGCAATCAACACAGCAGTGTGTAATGTTGTTCATTCTAGGGTGAGGCAGCTCTATTTTGAGTTCAAGTGTGAAATGCTATACTGTATGTCTATGTATATAGTATGTTCGCTATATACATAGACATACAGTATATAGTATGTATATACTAGGACCATTATTTTAAATCATGAACACATTAGTGCCAAAACTGCCAATCAGTGGACATTTCAAAAATATTTCACATAGAAAAATACTGATTCAGTACCGTCAACTATAGATTGTTACTTTAATGGTTTAGATTTGCAGTGCTGGCCCTTGGATTAAATTTACAATAACCTGCAATTAACCCACCTGTATATTGCATCATAGTATAGTAGTATAGTATATGGTAGTATATATCATTCGCCAAAGAACAACAAATATATAATAAGTCTCAGATTAAAGTAATTCAATCCAACATTGGTGTAAACTCAAAGGCAATTGTTAAAATATCTTCACAACATACAAGCCTGGAATAATCAATTCATTTTTAAATTGTCCTCCAATTCCACAGTGGGTTATTTTTTAAATGACACTGACAGAAGTAAGGCCCCATGTCAGCACCCTATATCACTGTTAGATATCTAAAGCAGCAAGACCTACAAAAAAACTTGTAAACAGCAGACAACCTGCAATAAAATAAACCCATAACTATCTGATGAGATACTTTTTTCAACAAAACAGACGTCTTTTCAATAAAAAGATATTGCCATTATCAGCCATGAGCAAAACTCGTAGTGAAGTACTGAACTCTTTTGAAAGACTATGGGCTAGGTTGTCCATACATAGAGCAGACAAATACAAGTATTTAAAATACCATGAAGTATTTGTTTACTATGATTTTGTTATCAAGGATTAGTTAAAATTTAGAAATGAAGCATTGCTTTTTTTGTAGACCTACCTTCTCCCTTTGAAGCAGAAGTTTCTTGGCTTTCTCCTCTGCAGCAGTCTGTTCCTTACTAATTGTAGCATCAGCGTTTTTCACTGGCACATTCTCAGCCCGTTTCGCCACCAATACAGCACTTTTTGACTCTGAAGTCTTAAACTTGGGGACAAGGGGAGCAATGTAACTTCCCACAAAGGCTTGCACAGTGGGAGCAGAGTAAGAGAGGTAGTGTCCAAGACCTTTTTTAGAGGATGTTGAGGTAACTGGAACAGCGGAGTCGGTTCTCTCAGACACCTGCATGTGGTCATGAGTTTGCTGAATCTGAGAGGAGTGGTCAACATTGTCCACCTTCTTGTCTTGAGTCTTTGTGCTGCTAAAGTATGCGTTGATGTGATTTGCCAGGTAGTTGTAAGTCTCATCAAGGTTGACTGAAAATGTGCTGGGATGGAATAGTGCTGTAGGTGGTTTGGAAGTTGTGCTTGTGCCATTAGCATCCCTCCGTGACAGTTTAAGCTCCTCTTTTCTCTTGGCACAACTGACTTTGACAGCAGGAGCAGCATGTTTCAGACTTTTCTCCTTAAGTTCATGCACTGTTAGAACCGAAGCAGAGACAGTCGCTTGAGAAGAATTGTGAGGGAGAGTTGAGATAGTAGCACTAGCACCAGAATTAGCAGCAGGTGTAGGAAGAGAAGTTGCAGACTCTGGGTCGCATATAGGTGTGGGTGTAATAGATGTAGAATGTTGAGTAGCATTAGTCGGAGTAGTCACACATGACTCATCACTAGTCTCAGTCTTTTTCCTAGCCTTTAAAGTATTATGCTTGAATCTGGACATTTTTGTGAGAAGTTCTGCATGTGTCCCACTCACAGCTTTAGAGACTGATTCCAGTGTGTTCCTGACCCGCGACATTTGTTGGCTCAGACCAGCAGACCACCGGAAGGCTGGAGGAGTTAAACACAGTGTGCTGGTGTGGAGACTAAGCCTTTGTCGAAACTGAGTAGCTTTAAGGATCCATTCCTTATGCTTGGCAATCCTTAAGTATTGGATGTGCCTGCAGCTGAGACCTTCAGCGTTACGGCAGTTAGGCTGTAGTAAATGGACCCTGCAGTCAGAGGTACCAGATAAGGGAAGTGATGCTGCTGACTTGGGACCATGTGTTTGCCACAAATCAAATGCTCTGCTTTGTCTCAACCAGATATTGGGAGACCATCTAGATCTCATTCTTTCATATCACAAGATCTTGTTCTGTCAAAGAAACATTGCGTCTATGCTATCCTTTTCCATTAACCTGGAGATGAAAAATAAAAGTAAACGTATACATGTTAGAAAAAACAAATGTCAATTATGGAGACAACGTGGAAATAAATACATCAATACTGGAGCTGAAGGTTAACCTGGCTTTATTATATGGTCAATCAGCCTAACTGAGAGGAGGAAAAAAAAATATCTATCTTCAGCTGAGAATAACACCATATATTACCATTGGCAGCTAACTACTAGCTTCAAGGCTAGCTAACTCGAACACATTCATACGTATCGAATCGAGCATGTTGAATCATACCAGTTTTCTGTCATCATTTCACGAAAAACAGGAATCTTTTCATAGTCCATAAGAAAATGGCATAACAACGCCTGTAAAAAGACCTACGACCTGACAGTTTCCCAGAATTACATGATGGCGTCAGTTAAAAGAATAACAATAATCACGTGACATAATTTGAGCTTACCAATTGGCTGTACATTAGTTGACCATATAACAAAGTGTGTGGATTGGTTGAGAAAAATAAACGCACCATTACACGGGAGCGTTCCCAAATAAAAACAACGTACACCGATCTATTTCTGGAGAGGCGGAGATAACATCCAGCGTTAAAAGTAAATTCCGCCCCTCCTGTATGTAAACCGGTATTTACATATTATTAAATGGCGTACGCAAAGTAGTAAAATATGACTACTACTCTAGAACAAAACTAAGTAACTGATTAAGTATTTAATAACAGCTATTTATTTTAATAATTCACAAACACTATGTCAGAGCACATCAACAACATACAGCTTTGCCAGACGTGCGATAACTATTGAATTCGTCTTCACCTACTGTACGATGTACGATCAATAATGCCAGGAAGATCTTTCGGCTACGTCGGATGCCCTTCCTGACACAAACTCATAATGTGCAATAATTTCACGTAATATGCATTTCATCATACACATTTTATGACTTTCATTCAGTGGTTCTTCTCTTCTTCTGCTTTTTTGTTTTTGTTCAGCCATCGAGCTAACGGTGGTCGAATAATTCTCACGGTTGCCCCTTCTCTGACGTGTACCTTTGATGTGAGAGACATCAACTTTCCATCACAACTAACAAAATATTTAACTCACGCTCTCATTAATCATTGATTGATTCTTTTTTTGTAACCTTAGACTGAGACGCATAATTTTTGTTTAATTCTATGTAAGTTTGTATTTTATTTTATTAGTGTTTATATTTACCTTATTTATACGCGCAGCTATATATTGATTCAATGCATATTTGCTGATTTTCCTTCCTTTCATGTTCATTAAATTAGATTAAAAGCAACTTATGTTGTCAAATGGTTGCCAGTTTTGGTAAACTCATGAGAAACAATGGTTTCAATTATGCAAAGGAAGTTCATTAACCAGCTTTAGCACTTTGAGATTTGATCCAAATGTAAAGTGCGTTATAAATTAAATGTGTTATTAGTATTAATATTATATATTTGTTTTTTAACTTATGCTAATTTTCAGCATGTTCAGCATAATTTAAATACCAAATGTGAATTTCAATCCAAATTTTAGAATCCTAATGCTTACTAAGATGCCCTGTGTCTTATTGAATCAATATATTTTTGAACAATATGATACAAAACCGCTTGCTTTTTTTAATATCTTTTTATTTTTCGCTGGTAAACCTTATAAAATAAAAGTAACAGTTTTTTAAAATACGTTGTGGAATTGTGTGTTCCTGTGTCATTACGTGTACGTTTTTGATCGCATGGTGTTCAATAGTTGAAATTTCTGATTTTGGATTATTATTTGCTACTTTATTGTTTTCATCGGTTTGCCTTAACATTTGAATGAAAATTATTTTTGCCTCTTAGTTGTACTTTTAGATTTTCTAAATTAGATCCCTTTACATAAAATTTTATTTCTGATCGTTTTCTTTTACTGTGTTTGCAATTAGGTCCTATAAAGATACACGTAACATGTCAAGCCAGGAAAATAGCAGATGAAGAACAGCGAATTACGAAAGCTTAAGGAATCATATATGTTGACGGAATTAAATGAGTGTCAGTAAGAGAATTGCGAGTAGGTAAAGTGGAAAACCTTACACCACCTTGAAGGATATCGCAAAATTAAAGATGATTCACTGGTTGTAAGCAAAAACGAATTTGTAATTTTTTTTTAAGATGGATGTAATTAACTGCTCTGCAAATACAGGAAAACTGAAAAAAATAGTTCATAGGAACCAACCACTAGCATCTCTTGGTGCAAGCTCAAGTCGCGGCATACGTAGGCCCCTACCACTAGTATATACCGGCACGAGCCGTTGTTGGGGTGGGACTTCCGGTAGCAACCCTAAAGATGCCACCGGATACCACTGGCTTCTTGTCGCTGTTTATGGCAGTGACCAAAACCAGCTGCCAAATATCTCTTTAAGGCCTATGTACTTTCATAAAACTTATTATGAGAGAACCTTATGTTGGTGTGGGGACATAATCATAAAAGTAGATTTAGCAGATTTGACAGTCGGCTTTAATGCCAGCAATTCCGACTAAATTCAACTTTTCCTTCATGATTTCTCTCAGTACAGTTGTATTTTTTTTTTTTTAAAAGAGAGTTTTCTTGTATTCAATATCTTTTTAGGCTTGTTCATAATGCAATTTAATATCTAGCTAGTGCAACTGAAGTTTCCCAAAATTCAAAGCACCATCCAATGGGGGCAATGTCAATGTGATGCCTCTAATATTCACGTGATTACTGTATTTATTTATTTAAAGAATGTAATCACCTTCAACACATTTAAATATCTTTCTAATTTAATGCAGAAAGGGAATAACAAAAGGTGATACAGAGTAGGTACACATTTTTGGCTAATTAACACACAGATGTTGCTGTGGAGTTACAATTGCAGCACCTTTATTTCTGCGTAACAGAGAAAGAACATTTTGTATATTATATCATACTCTGGATAGATGATCTAATAGTTGGAAAGGTATTGCTTCTTACAATAGAATGCCACACATGAAGACAACCAAGTTGTTCTTGCATCTATTTTTTCCTCTCAGCCAACTGTTCTAGCTCAATTCTGACATCTATTTGAGTAAAGTTGTAGCGCTTATCCACAAGTTTGAACTTCTAAATTATGAAGACTGAGATACACATCTATGAATTGTTACTGAATAATTATTTCTTATGCATTGCATATTTGTAGAAGAATACAAAATAAAAAAAATAAAATATCAGCTTTAAAGTCTACAAAAAGAAAAGAAAAATGCTTTTCTTTGACTTAAGCTTTAAAATAGGTAAGATAAACAAGTAGCCAAAACAAGAGTAATTTGGCTTTTCAAGACATTAAACTTGATGCAGTTTTTCTTTTTTTTCTTTTTTTTTTTGGCCAGACCATAACCCAACGTATGATTATTCACTACTGCTATTTATACCCATCATTTTTATTATGGAATTAAAGGTTTGGATTACATGAATATGGATAAAGTCAGTTTTTGCTGATAGAAATAGTGATTGCATTTTAATGATGCAGATCATAAAGAAAATGTTCTGCAGGTTTATAACATTATCTTGGAGCCACATGTTATCTGACTACCTTTCATTTATCTGCAGGAAAATATTATATTATTTTACAACACTACATGCTACAGGTGACTGGTGCCGCATATCACATTATGATGAGAAAGTAAAGCATCCTGCAGTTATTGGAATGGACAAAGAGGAGAAAATGAATGCCTTCAAAGAACTCAGCAGATTGGAGGACTATGATGATGACGATGATTCCCCTGTGGAATATTTTTCGTTTGGTTTTGAAAAGAAAAAAAGGTTATAAAAAGTTCTATGCTGAGCTCGTTGACCAAACAACAACAGAATCTTTTCTTTGTAATGACAGTATTGTTCCGTGTAATGATGTTACAGATATCTACGGCTGTATTCACCTGCAGTTTGTTTTTATATATAGATTGAGAGAAATTTGAAGGTCAATAGAGAGGCTTGACACTGAAACTGATATTGCCTTTATTTTTTCATACTGCCTCTATTTAACTTTTATCTTGTTACACATTTATTCACAAAGACATCTCTCAGTTATTTATGCAGACATGACACAATATAGACCTGAATAAATGGGAATTCAAAATACTTCCCCAACCACTGAAAGATCTGAAGATCAAGAAAGATTGATTAGGACATTGAAGCTATTAATAAGATTTGAGTGCCGTGTTTTGAGAATTTCAGGAGGATGTGCAGAGGGGAAAATATGCTGTAGGGACTCTAATGCACACAGTACACTATGGAGAAGTAAAGACATGGATTCAATGGGATGGTGGTAAAATAATGTATAAATGATAATAATCCGGTCTAAGTAAATAATGGAAAAGGAACCAGGTAGAATAATACAAACAATATAGAAAGTGTAATAGATGTGACATCCGTATCGGAAATGGCAGGTATTGGTGAATGGGAAGTATTAAAGCTATCACCACTTTGTAGCGATATCTATCCCATATTAACCAAAATTGGAGTAGATATAAACCAAATAAAGTAATGGGGATATTAAGGCAGAAGTTTGGAAAAGCACACTGGGAAGAAACACCAAATGCCATTGTGGAAAATGCAGAACTTTATTTTTTGAGGAAGAAGGAACACTGTGTAGAGAACTCCGCAAGGGAGTGTATGTAGTCCCATATTATTTAACATATTGATAAATGTTGTATTTGAATGGATTGAAGGAACAATAGCAAGGTCACTCTATGCTGACGATGGGCCACTTTGGATAAGAGGGAGGAATTTAAAATACTTAGGAAGGAAAATGCAAGTTGCTATTGATAAAGTCGAGGAAAACACACGTAGTTGGGGATTTAAAATCACTGTGGAAAAGTCTCAAGTGGTATTGTTGCAAAGCTACACAAACCATTATCCCAGGCGGTGTAGGGACAGACCCTGGAGCAGGTCAGAGAGGTCTGAGGACTCATATTTGATGAAAAACTTACTTAGAGAAAAAATAAATGCAAAAAGGTTAATAACTCTGACAGGCCAGGAGTGGAGGGCAAATAGAAGGTCATTATTAAATGTTTATTAGGCTCTTATGTGCTCAATCCTGGATTATGGCTGTATAATATACATGTGTGTAGCAGTGACTTATTCATGAAAAATGGAGGTAGAGCCTGCTATGGCCTTAAGAACATACAGTGAACATTCCCAGCGTCTGCAATGCAGATAGAATGGGAAACATGCCACTGCCAATCAGAAGAACCAGAATCTTGTTGAACTATTAAGCCGATGTGAAGTGTCATTAGGAGACACCTTCTGCAAAAGCCATATAACAAGAGTGCGGGGAGGACAGTAAGGAGAATTTTAACCGTTTTGGATGGATAGGGAATGTATAAAAAATAATTAAAATAATCCAGGTGCAGAGGTGCAATTGTTCAATTAGAGGAACACACACACGGTGTGTAGTCAGTGGATGGATAATCAGATACACAAATGGTGTGTAGTTAGGTAGATTAATGGTTGGTTGCAGAGTTATGGGTTTTAAATAAACACAGCCTCACAGGGATAGGTACAAAGAGGAGTGGCAAGAACTATCGAAAAAGCTATAAGAAGATAAACTGGACATGACGCGAGGAGATTTATTAGGTAAGGTATAAAATTAAAGTTTTGGCGTTATAGAAAATTACTTTTGAGAGAACTGGATAGAAAATATATAGATTTTTGTTTTCCCTTTCCACCTACTGAGCAGGAATATCGAACAGTAGGTTCGATATTCCTGCTCAGTAGGTGGCGGTAATGCGCCAATTCTCTATTTGCTAAACTCCAACAATAATCCAAAAGAAGAAAAAGAGATCGGAGTGACGCTGCCTCTTACCAGTTCATCAGTTACTGCCCGAAATAAGGATTTATCACCGTCATGTTTAAGTTTCGCTAAATAAAAAAAAGCATTTGCATTGCACCAGATTCCTAGCGCTCCTGTCCACCAAAAGGTAAGTGTTGGTGTAAAAGAAGGTTAATAGGTGTTAGCTAACGCCAGCTAATGTGTTCGACGGTTTGACGTGATAACAACATAGCGGCGGAATAGACCAATAAAACGTCCAACCAAATGACTTAGAGTCAAATAAGAACTTGCGCCAAATGATGTTAGATGCGCGTGGAACCGCTGTAACCTGTTCAAAACTGACTTACACTATTTATACAAAAGGAATGTTTAAATGATAACAGCCACATTAAATAAAATTATACACAAGCTAGCCAAGGTAGTTTTGAATCTCAAAACTGTTTGGAATGGTTGTGATGAACTGAAGGATCGTTTTTCTTTACATTCTCACTCTTCCAGTGTCATGGTAATCCTTGATGTTTGGGATTCGAAGCAAAGATGGAGATGTTTAACCTTTCATCAAAGATGCTTTTTCAATTATGGACGAGTGGAGAAAACGTCTCCAACTTAATACAAGACGTCTTGTGCTTCAGCTTCAACCTTCGAGGATGAGGAATTATGGTTTTTGTTGATGTGTGTAGAAAATAAGTGAAATAAACTATACTACCAATCCAACGATAATACAGTCCTACGTTTTGGACAACTTCCAAAAAGTTTAGTCTATTAGATTTTTCGATGCTCCTAATGGGTCAACGGCATATAATCAATTTAACGAGTTTGTACTCTTTATAACATTGTGATGAATGAAATAAGATTTTTTCTTTTATTATTGTCTAATAGTTGTCAGTAAGGGCCAGCTCAAATCGAGATTTATAAATCACAAAATTAAAAAAACTGTCCAATATTTGCATGTAATTGCAGTTATTTTTTAAAATATACGTTGTGACCACAAAGAAAGATATCAACAAAAAAACCTAACTCCATATTACTCCTTAAACATACACACTTATATGCAATTAAAAATATAAATATTTGTACTAATATATTATTATATTAGTAATAATAATATAAATGTATTAGTGCTTACATAAATTTATTTTAAATTTTACAAAATGTCATGATGAACAGGAGACTTAAGGGGTAATAGAAAAAGAGTAATGTGTCAGGGACTATGCACAAATACTTAAGTCTGAAAAAAGAGAAAATACGCTTAAGACCAGATTTAGCTACTAGCTAATTTCCCATCTACTCCCTGGACAAGGGAGAGAAAACAAAACGGTTACATGATAACACAACATCTTTCAAAATCAAAAAGTAAATTCCCACAAGATTACAAAAAAAAAAGAAGTTGTATAGGTGTAAATTAATGCTGACAAGACTGATAACTTAAAATTGATTACATGGGGAAATATGGGAGTTTGTTAAAGTTGTCAGAGTGGCAGGGAGTTGAGTCCATAGTTTAATGGTTATATATGTAAGAGCTGGCTGAAAACTGAGTTTATGAAAAGTTTACATTAATTTCACAGGACTAAGATTCTGTGAACTAGGGGTTGAGAGATTTAAGTACTCAACAGCTTATTAAGTAGTTGAAATGAATACAACATTTAACAACATGAAGAAATATCCTGGAGGAAAAATTATTACTTTGATTATTTGACCAATAATACTTACATACTTTTATTTAGGACTTAAAACTTTCCTTTTTAGCAGAACCTATAACTGTAATTAACATTAATGCTTTTGGTCACGTTTTTGTATAGTTATTATTTTATTTTATTTTTTTATTGATGCTTTTATCTGCTTTTGCCTTGTAGCACTTTGAGATTTGATCCAAATGTAAAGTGCATTATAAATTAAATGTATTATTATTATTATTATTATTATTATTATTAAGGTATTTTTTTGAATGCAGGACTTTTACTTGTGTTGTAGTATTTTCACAGTGTTTTTGTACTTTTACTTAAGTAAAGGATATTAATGATTCATCCACCTGCTAATAAACTCCTCCTCTTTATGATTTGTTCACAGGGGACATGGGAGCCATGGGTACTACGCAGTCTGCGGTGACATTTGCAGTGTGCACCCTTATTATAACAGAGCTGATACTCGCCAGGAAGGACTATTATGGTATACTGGGAGTGCCTAAAGATGCATCTGAGCGGCAGATAAAAAAGGCTTTCCACAAACTTGCGATGAAATATCACCCAGATAAGAACAAGAGCCCGGATGCTGAAGCGAGATTCAGGGAAATTGCTGAAGGTAATTTTTTGTGATAGATCTGATGGGCTTGACACACTGTAATAGATCTGTTATTACCTCCTTTGTCAAGAGATGAAGGAGGGCATGTGATATGATTTTCCTGTTGTCAGTAAGTTGGGTAAAAAATGTAAGGATTTGAATGTTGTGTGAGGGAGGCTCTTGAGCTAATATAGAGCTCATTATATTTTTAGACAGATCTGGGAAGGTTTGTAGTCCAGATCACATTTTCCTCTCTCTTAATATAGCTTCATAACATCTTTATCATCTTACATCTTATATAACATCTTATATCCAGAGCATATGCATTGTATTTAGGCACAGTACGATAATGGAGAGGGGTAGAGTCACTTCATATTACCAACAAATGTAGCTGAGATAAAGTAGATTCAGAGACATTCAAATGAATGTCTCTGAACTTTACCTTATCAGGATGAAAAATCTATCCAAAACAACCACATTGGATAATAAGATTGTTTTGTTTACTAATGATAAACACATGATTCAAAATGTAAAGATTTCCCAGCCAAGGAATAATGTGGTATTACTTAATTTATGATGTGGAAGGTCAAAGTAAACTTCTTTCTTTGCCGGTTAATTACAAAATGTTACAGCTTTTTATTTGGTCATAGACTGGAAGCTCATTTCTCAATGTTTCAGTGTCAGTGACAATGACAATTGGGGAGGTATACAGTATGAACACTGAGTGCTCTCTAGTTTCTATGTTCTCTATGTTGTCCAGAAAGGAGGGTGAATGTTGTTTGACAAGCTTCAATTTCATTTCAAGACTCTTGTGGATATATCCAAAGTTGAATAGAAATGTGCTTGTTAAAGCCTGCACAGTTTCACTTGCCATAACATTATGCATTTTTTACGGTTGCATTACTTTTTTCTGATTCCTAAGTGGTTGGGTTCTTAGCCCTCTGCAGCCTTCAATGAATCTTTCCCTTCTTTTTGCAGCATATGAAACTTTATCAGATGGAACCAGAAGAAGAGAGTATGACCTGTTTGGTGATACATCTGCATACTTCACAGGGGAGACCCAAGCCAGACATAAACACAGTGCCTATCAACCCGACAACTTTGATGACATTTTCAAGGACTCTGATATCTATAGTCAAAATCGACACACCCGTCACAGAAGACATTTTGATGAACACTCTAGGTTCCACAAGGAGTCCCATGGCAGACATAGGAGACACTTTCAGCGAGATTTTGGTGCGGGTGACTTTGATGAGATATTTGATGACATCGAGCAAATGTTTACTTTTGAAGGACACTCCAAAAAGACTGAAAACACGTTTCATGGTGCATCAAAACAACACTGTAGAACCGTGACACAGCGGAGGGGCAACATGGTAACCACATATACAGACTGTACTGCATCTTAAGATTTCATGTAAAATTACTTTTGAATCGAAATTGCCTTCTTTCTTTATTAAGTAAAAAAAAAAATCAACTTTGTTCACGTGCTGGGAAGTTTGAACAGAGACATATTGGTTATCAAACAGTGACAGCCCTCATCATTATCACTCTAAATTTAAGTGTTTTTTTTGGACTGATTCACTACGGATGTTGGTTGACTTTCAGATTTTCCATTATAATTGAAGTTAGCTGATAGAGTGTTTTGTTTCATAGTTTTAAGCACCTTATTAAAATGTAACTGTTAAGAGAAAAATGCCATGTTTCCGTTCAGCACAAATTAACAAAGTGTAAAGTGTTTTTTTGTACAGTTTTAACTCATAGTTTCTACTTATTTCTTGTCAAATATGGAGAATTGTAAAAAAAAAAAAAAAAAAAAATCCCTCACTTGTGTCTTGTTTAACTTTGACTACAGCTTTTTCAAATATGTATGTACCTTGACGGTAACGGTAACCGGTGACAGTATTTCATTTTTAATACAATTTAATGTTGCTGAGCAGCACACTTTGAAAGAATTTATCTACAAAGCAGAAAACGAAAGTAAGACTGAGATATACAGAAATTTTTGTGATAAAGATTTCAGTGACAGGAGCTATAGCCATTTATTTAAGACAATACATTCAAGTCTAGAATTTTCTATTTTTGTGTAAATCGTATCGGCATTAGGCGTATAGAATGAGGCTATCTTTAATATTAAAGGCTATAACCAATTCTTATTTCTGAATCACATTTTGACTAATATTTTGAACAGTGCCAGTTGCAAAGTATTAAAACAGAACATTTCCAAAATGTTAATCAAATATCTTCATTTATAGCAGTTATTAACGTGTAACCCAACAACGAAGAATCAATACATTTAATTCAAGACTGCTGCACTATTGAAAAAATGCTGCATATACTGCGAGTACTTAAGCGCATCACTGTATAAAATATTCTCCAAATCTTTAGATGCATACTCACAAGCATGACATTGTTAATGAAAAAAAAATGTTTTAATTAAAGGTGCTACCTGTCAAACCTTTAAAAAAGGTAGGCAAGTAACCTACTGTTTTTACACTGTTGCAAATATATTCCAGATATTGATACTGTTGTAAATATTCATTAGAACCTTCAATTTTTCTTATGATAAAATACAAGTGTTTATAGAAATAAAAAATAGAAACTAATCTGAGTAATTGTATGTATGTAAACTGTTAATTAACATTTACTGTGAAACAAGCTAAATTTGTCACATTTTACAAGTATGTCATTTAATACTATGTTTTTTGGTTTGTGTTCGTATTGCGATTGAATAATGTAATGCCAAAGAATCGTCAGTTTGCTTGCTCTTTCATGGATTTCACAAAAATACTATTCTGCTCAACCTAGAAGCTGTTGCTGAGAAGGAAAATATTACTGTTCTACTCCTTGGCCCACAGGCATATGATGTCTGGGAAATGTAGTTCATTTAAGAGTCAAAACAAGATCACTGGACTTTGAATGGGACTCTTCTGAACTCAAACTCCCATGATTCAACTCTGAGCAAGTGCGTGAGCATTGGATCAGAGAAATGCTGTCGCGCTATAGTTGACGGACATTGAATGACTTTGTGCCCGTTTGCGAAGGTTTAAAATAAAAAGTTAACTATTTGACGGGTCGGGATTCGTTTCGGAGCTCATGGAGGCACTCATACCTGTCATAAACAAGCTGCAAGATGTCTTTAACACTGTTGGGACCGACATAATTCAGCTGCCGCAGATAGTTGTTGTGGGAACTCAGGTGAGATACGTCAATTTGCTTCGAAGCTAGCAAGTAGACTGGCCTACGCCAGTGTATTGTCTTGACTCTTCTTATATCTACCTCTATTTTTTTCTCTGTCTCGTGTAAGCTAAGGTGCAAAGCTTTATAGGCTCATTTTAAATAAGCATCACCTTTAATCAAAGTTAACTAACTTAGCATCTAGGTTAGCATTAGCTACATAAGGTCTAATTTCAACCTCAGCTATTGTGACAGTTAGAGAACAAGAACAATACACATGGAATTCAGATCAGTTTTCAGTTAACAAAGTCAATATTTTTTCTTTAACTTGATTTGATTTACATTGCTAAACATAAAATACATGCTTTGATATTATGAGTCATAATATTCTCCGTTACAAATCTAAGACAGTCTGTTGTGCACATTTGACTAAGGCTGATGCCAGTCTGTTACTTATATAAAGCCTTAAAATATTATTAATAATAAGTAATTAACTCAAATATGTAAAAGATTTCTGAGTAAAACACAGTCCAATTTCTGAGAATCTCAAACTTGCAATGACCATGAAGCTTGGTGAATGGCTTTCTTCCTTAATACAACTTGACTCGGTCCACTAACTACGCTGTGTTAGTGGTTTAATAAACCACTGCAGTGAAAGTAAGTGTTGTTTTGTCAACACTTACTTTCACTGCTGTCCCTAATAGGATGTGACTGTCTGAGACTTTTTGGCAGGCTTATGGTGCCCACGCCATAAGATCTTTGAGTGCTCCATGAAAACCTAAACCAGTTCAGACTCTCGGTTAAGGACAACTGATGCAACAAGGTGAAGTGTCAGTTACCGGTTAGCCTTATCAGGACTATAAATAGATCACCTGTGTAAGTCAAAACAATTTAAGATTCACTCGTACAAGGAACTAACAATATGGCCTTTGTCGTCCTCGGCTCCTACTTAGGAAATCCGCACCAGTCCATTAAGATAGATCTGCTAGCCTAGTGAGCTAAGTGTAGTATTTTAGTTCACCAGATTATATTAGGTGGATTTTCAACCTCGTGTCATTGAGGCAGATATTTCTTCTTAGTACTAGTTCATGGACCATCCAAGACTACTACCTTCTAAGCAGGAACAGGAGGAGACGTCTCTGTATGATATGCAGTTACAGTTCCTGAGTTCCAGAAATGGTTCCTGGCACCTTTTGGAAAGAAATAGCTTACAGCTGTGAAAAACACAACAAAGTAGTATCAAATGCGGCCAATGTCCGATTAATGTTTATTGTCTGATTCTGCATGGGAAGGGAGAACTCATTTGTCGTTCATACAAGTCTCACACTTATTGTTTTTGTTTGTGATGTTATTCATATTTACAGAGCAGTGGGAAGAGTTCTGTTTTAGAGAGCCTGGTTGGCAGGGACATCTTACCACGTGGCACTGGCATCGTCACACGTCGGCCACTCATCCTACAGCTAGTGCACATTGACATTGAGGATTGCAGGAGAACCAGTGAAGAGAATGGTAACGTGACAGTCTCCCTTTTTTTCTGTTTCCGTGGAGTTATTTAACATTTATCTTTCCAAAAAACATTTTATCCTATTTTATTTATACATACAGATAAATTAACCATGGTATATGCATGAGATTTGAGGGATATGATAATTCCGGCGATAATAACTTCAAATTATGTGATTTGTCGTGTCAGTTTGCTCACATTCAACCATGATAGAGGTAATGGCCTATCCTTTGCAGCACAGTTAGTTTTTCCAGTAGCATTGCCATCTGTGTCCTCGGTCACAAATCTTGTTTGTTTGGGTGATATTTAAAGAAGTATAAGTATCATCTTTTTATATACCAGTATGGTATCGGATATTTAGATTGTGGTATTTTGATATCGTTCGAATAATAACTAGTCAGTGTTCTTCATTTCACAGGCTCAGAAATCTTCCCTGAAACAGCGGTTTTTTTCTTTACTAGTCACTTATATCAGTTACACGGTTCATAAACAAACTGCTGTAGATGAATACAATGGCAAGGACAATCTATTTGGTGTACTTTCTCCTTATGAGAATGTTGTTCACAGAGCATCATCTAGACAAGCAGCTGCAAAGAGTTCTTTAAATTCAGCACTCTGCATTCTGTGTGCTTAACCGTCACTGACAAAGAGTATACAGATGTATAGAATTTAAAAAATATTTTAGAGTAATTTTTTATGTTCTTCAGACTTAACAGTTACGATTTAAAAACAATATTGTTATGTCTATGAAATTAATATTTGAATCGGCGAGGAGGTCACTCACTCACAATGAAAGACCACAGGGAAAGTTTAGGGAAAGCTTACCAAGGTCCTGCGTCTGTTGATTGCTGTTCTCTGATGATGGCCTTACATTGACTCTGCATTGCTACAGACTGCCATTCACAAGCTGCAGATGGCCATGCTTACATTTTTTTTCCCCTGCCGACTCTCCTTAACCACAGAATCCAAGAAAAATGGTCGACTTTACAGAGATCTCCTTATACTTGTTATTTACCTCCATTATTTTTATGTACTACATAACCTCCCTAGTTTCTTTTGCTCTTTCTCTCCCACCCTGCCTTGTAATCGTGTAGCTGACAAACCTTGTTGCTTCACTTCACTCACTTTGAACCTTCTATTTATGTTGGTCCGTTACAGTGAAAGTCTGACAGACAAATTTGTATATTTCTTTTGAAAATAATATTTTTCTCTTAAGTTCTAAATTTTAAAAGACATTGGTTCACTGTTCCAAACTTCCTTGACATTTCCTTAAACCCTTTGGTTTCCTCAAAAATCAATTTTCCTAACAGACTTTTATTTTCTTGTTGATCACTCCAGCTAAATTATTTGCCTTGCCTTTAAAGAGGTCTGCGCTTTTCCAAAATGCATATGTAATATTTTTTTGCCCTGGGATTTTATTTTCTCCCATTGCTTTTGCTGTTTTTGTTGTTTTCCTCAGCTGTGGGTCATTTCTCTGAGGAGTTTTTCCATCCCATCTCTGCCTTCAGAAAAATCCCCCCATGAGGCTTAGTGATAGTAATATTAGCAGCACTGATATTAAGGACACATGTTGTGCTTTGGTAAAAGAAAACATCTTTCCTGGACTCTGTATTTAAATTAAATGTATTATTATTATTATTATTATTTCTTCAGGCATCGACGGAGAGGAATGGGGCAAATTCCTACACAGCAAAAATAAGGTAGGGTTTTAACCTCTTAAAGAGACCTTGTCTTAAAAGTCTTGTTTGTCAACAGATAATACTTCAGACTGCACACCATAATAACTGGGTCCGATCATGTGTGATTTCCTGTTTTGATTCACTGACATTTATGGATTACTTGCTGGTTTTGTATTAGTTTTTGAAAGCTGCACCTGTTAATGTATCCCTGTGAAGTTGGGCATATTATAGAATCGTACTGTCTTAACGTGGGTTTTGATAACTCAAATATCATTTCATAGATTATTTTCATATTTTATAGATATATAGACCTTGTGCAAGGAAAAACTCGATTGATTTTGGGAAAATTTCAGCCAAAAGTTTGCTGGTCATAATCTTCATTTTTTTGGGAGATTTTGGGAGAGATCGGTTGTATATTTCTGACACTAGGGGAAACTTTATCGGCAAAACTTTATGGCCCATAAATTCTCAACCGTTTGTCTGATTTAGTCCAAATTTGGTGCAGATGAATGACTCACGGAGATTTTCAATCATGTTTTGTTTTACTCACTGTGGGAACTTTTTTTTAATGCAGAATACTTTTTTTAGGACATAACTAACTCATTTAATTTGAGGAGGTCAATGACGGAAATTACTTGTGTAAAGCAATTCGGGGCTTTTCAGGGATATACCATTGCTTTCATGGTCAAGATCAAAACCTAGTTGTTAATAAGCACCCCCTCTTGGTTGCTAAAAATATTTGTTTGACTGCCCAATGTAAAATTGTGTGTTTTGAGCTCCACATAATTCCCTACATTTGATCCTAAATATCCATTATGTTGTGCTGCTAATTCTTGTGCCGCTAGTTCCCAGGAAAGATTTATTTGAAATAATCCCTGTCGTGTCCTCTTTTCTTGCCTCAACCTCAGTGATAGCCATTTCCTGAGGAATTGTCTGTGCACATGTTTTTGTCTTCTTGGCCTGTCTTTCCCTTCCTGTGAGCGCTATCATTTGAAACACTTCACCTTTAGTGAAGTTTTTATCAGATTCGGCAAAAACATCCAGTTGGGTTGAGGGACGACCTGATTAGAATATGTTGGTAAAAAATTAAGGTTTCTGTGAACTCACAAATCATAATTCTACCGCTACGCAAGATTTAAAATTCCTTTTAAGACAGAATCTCACATGAGTGTCCAGAGGGATGACATAATAAAGCAATGTTATTTTATAGCCAAGGCCAACTTCACTTCTGGGAAAGGATTTATATATCTTAGATCTTTTTCTGGGAAATATGTTGTTTTTACCTGTTTGTTGCATTTATTGTTAAATAGTTGAGTCTTTACCAAATATGCCTATATTGTTCTTTCAGATTTACACGGATTTTGAGGAGATCAGGCAAGAAATTGAAACAGAAACAGAAAGAATTTCTGGCCATAACAAGGTATGCTAATTACAGCCATTTAAGGGTTTGTCAGCAGTTTGCAAATGGAAACGGTATCCAGGAAATAGTTGAAAGATTGTTAATTTAAAATCAACTTCATCTTCGGAATCAACCTCTGAAGCAACGGCAGCCTTAAAAAGTATATGATGAGCTGTTCTATTTTCTAGGGTATTAGTTCAGAACCCATTCACCTGAAAATCTTCTCACCCCACGTTGTGAACCTCACACTGGTGGACCTCCCTGGAATTACGAAGGTGACTGTCAGACAACCTGTTTGATTTGTTACCTCAGAGTTGTCCTGTGGATGATTGTCATGGTTTCTTATCAATGTGAATATTTTTTTTAACAGCTTCCGGTGGGGGACCAGCCCAAAGACATAGAGATCCAGATCAGAGAATTGATCTTTAAGTATATCGCCAACCCCAACTCCATCATCCTGGCTGTGACTGCTGCGAATACAGACATGGCAACCTCAGAGGCCCTTAAAGTGGCACGTGAGGTTGACACAGATGGTAAGTCTTGTTTAATGTTTCTCCACTTCTATTTTTTTACATTTAGCGTGTCATCAACACATATCCTTAGCTTCATTATCCTAGTCATCCACCCATTGCATTTGTCACCACAACAGTGTTTTTTTGTTGCCATGTATGTGTTTGCGTTTAGGCAGGAGGACACTAGCAGTGGTGACAAAGCTGGATCTAATGGATGCTGGAACAGATGCCATGGATGTGCTAATGGGAAGAGTTATTCCAGTCAAACTGGGCATTATTGGAGTTGTTAATAGGTAACACTGTGCTTCTAAGACACATGTGCTTCTTAGTTAGTTGACTGTACGAAGGGATAATTAAAGATAGGAAGGAATTTAAAACAATCAAACTTATAGGATAAAGGAAATAGTTTAAAATAATTTAACAGAAAACACAGTAAGCATCTGTCACAGCAACAGTAAAATTACCCCAAATTGGAGCAAGGCCTCGATAAATGTAGGCTAAGCTTTCAATATTTTGATTGTATTTGGCAAGATGCTTAACGTACAGACTTTTCATGGCACTTAATTTTCCTGGCCCCTCCTGAAGGTAAAGGCTAAACCTGTAACTGCATCAGGTAGAAAGAGTAACTTATCGTCTTGAAAGCTTTACTTTTAATACTTCAAGGTAGTGCGGAAACAGATACAGTATAGTTACACAGTGGGCTGTTATCATACAAGGGTCATCCAAGCCTACAACTAAGACAATAGTATTTATTTTATTTTTTTTAGAAGTCAGTTGGACATCAATCAAAACAAGTTGGTGGCTGATGCAATCCGTGATGAATACACTTTCCTCCAAAAGAAGTACCCCTCTCTTGCAAACAGAAATGGAACAAAACATCTGGCAAGAACATTGAACAGGTATGGATTTGGAACTTCTTTATTTGATTTTTACCCCATCGAATATGAAATTTTGGTGGCATGTACTCATTGGTAGAAACAGTAATAATAATCATATGGTATAGTTGTGCCTTTTATATATTTTGATTAGTCTGTAAATCTTATTATTTTTTGATTTTTTTGATGGAAAGATGATTTAAAGATGACTGGAGGTCAACCATCTTCCCCATCATATATATACAAAACAATATCCAAAACACTGGGCTCACCAAAGGAATGGAAGATATTTCCTAGACTGATGTATTTGTACGTTTTGGGGGCTTTCTTTAGGTGTGATATGTCATCTTCAGATATCTTTTGTTAGAAAGTTATTTAATTCTTGTTTTTTAAGTTAACAAATGATACTCTGTTGTTGTTCATTGATCTTTTGTGTTTTGGTTTTACATCCCCTCGGTCAAAATGTAATTGTTATATTCTGCAACAGTCCGTCTTAATTTACCTGTCAAGGTTGAAGCTATTTTCTCTTAAATCTAATCCCAGGTTACTCATGCACCACATCAGAGACTGTCTTCCTGAGCTGAAGACAAGGATCAATGTACTGGCAGCCCAGTACCAGTCTTTACTCAACAGCTATGGTGAACCTGTCGAAGATATGAGCGCCACTTTGCTACAGCTCATCACCAAGTTTGCTGCAGAGTACTGTCGCACCATCGAGGGTACTGCCAAGTACATTGAGACAGCTGAACTGTAGGTTACCCAAACCCTTGGCTGCATGCAACCTCATACCCCACTGAGGGGTGTGAGCACCAAAACTTTCCTCAGTACTCATCTTAAACAAAAGTCTGCTTACATTCTTAATGAAGTTGTTATTTCTCCTTCCAGATGTGGTGGGGCAAGAATCTGCTATATATTTCATGAAACCTTTGGTCGAACTTTAGAGTCAGTTGATCCTCTTGGCGGCCTGACAACCATCGATGTGCTCACAGCAATCAGAAATGCAACGGTGGGGTTTTTTTTGTTTGTTGCATCTTCATGTTCTAGTCTCTATATTAAATGATACATTTTCTGAGACTTACAGTCGAATTGCATCTCAAAGGGTCCGAGGCCTGCTTTATTTATACCCGAGATTTCTTTCGAGTTGCTGGTGAAGCGGCAGGTCAAACGTCTGGAGGAGCCCAGTCTGCGGTGCGTGGAGCTGGTTCACGAGGAGATGCAGAGGATTATTCAACACTGTAGCAACTACAGCACACAGGTGGAGACTCCATTCACATTTAAAACTAAACAGCTACAGGTAGTGAATGCAGTTAATACCCCAAAGTGCATAAATCTAATTAATGGTTACTGTTGATGTCTGCAGGAGCTGCTCCGATTTCCAAAACTCCATGATGCCATAGTAGAAGTGGTCACCTCGCTACTCAGAAGAAGACTCCCTGTAACCAATGAAATGGTCGGAACCCTTTCACATTAGAAACCAATAAGGATTTATACGGGGTGCTCCTTTGCTGCTTAATTATTTTAATTAATTCTACTCAGGTTCACAATCTGGTTGCTATTGAGCTGGCCTACATCAACACCAAACACCCCGACTTTGCTGACGCCTGCGGCATCATGAACAATAACTTAGAAGTAAGACCTGAGAATCAACTGTTAATTGCTGCACCATATTCCTGTGAATGAATGTTGATCTAATGTAATGCATTCATCAAATTCAAGTGTTTTGGAATCTTTAACCAGAATCACAGGCCATATTATCCATCCAAATAAGTACTTTGTTGATAATATAGATAATATAACTTCAGAATACCGAAAATCTAATTCAACAGTTATTTTAGTTAAGTAATTTTTTAATTTCCTTGATTTGGCAGAAGTTGCATTTATCAAACTTTGTGTTTCACAGGAGCAGAGACGTCACAGAATGAGAGACCTCCCTGCTGCTGTTCCCAGAGATAAGGTACAGTTTAGCATGCATCAGATTCAGTGCTATTCTTTTAACAGTGTTTATCAGAATTTCTAGAATCCCCAGACCTACTAAGTTCACAAAAAATAATGAACTAGCATCAGAGTTATTCTGTATTAAGTCTAACACTGTTCCTGTCCTACCTCATGTCAATGTCTATGTATTTCTCCAAAGCCCCTGTTGCAGCCGGTATCTGTGTCTTCAGTTTTCATGCAGTTTGTTGAAAGGATAGTTTCACACCTTAAAATGATCTGGCCAATGACTTCGGAAATGTATTGACCATCCAACCATTTTTCAGCAGGCTGGTTGCTCTTATAGACGAAACACAGAAACTCCAGACACAATTATCATGTTGTCTTCTATGTATTACATCCTGTCTGCATATCAAATGAGGATGTCATAAGAATGCGTTTAAAAAAGACTATACTACTACTATTAATCTGCATACTGAGCACATCCTCACTCCCATTCTTCCTAGGCAGCAGCCAGTTGCCCTCAGATTGGCAATGTTAGTGAACAGACTGAAAGCGGGACGGGGAACTGGAGGGGCATGTTGAAGAGGGGAGAAGATGGTGGAGCTGGAGACAGGCCTGGATCGCAACCCCTCTTCCCTTCAAGCCCACATAAGGGTTACGCTGTCAACCTGCTAGACGTGGTATGTACTCCACCTAAGTAGTTATCTTCATAGGTTTTGGCAGATCATCCTTAACTGTGTATGCCAATGAGGTAATTCTGTAGACGCACTAAAATACTGCAGGTTAAAGAGAACTGTCTACGAACAGTTAAAAACATTTACTTCAATACAGTAATCCACAAAAAATGTGTGAGAAAATCTTCACATATAGTTGAAAGCGTACCTGCCACATCCTTTAGGAGGCACTACCACCATAAGGTGTAACAACAGCATTCTTATGTACTTGGTAACCCCATACTTTTAATCAGCTATTACACTCAATTGTTCAAGTTTTGACTTAAGAGTTGTTTGTGTCACTATTTTCCGGGTTTGATCATAGAGCAACAACTCATTCATTGACAAGCACATTTTTCATTGCTAGCCTGTTCCAGTGTCCAGGAAGCTCTCTGCTCGAGAACAGAGGGATTGTGAGGTCATCGAGAGACTCATCAAGTCTTACTTTCTTATCGTTCGGAAGAACATTCAGGACAGGTAAGCATATGTTGTCTACTCATCCATCATCGTGCCTTTTTTTTAGATTTTATTGTGATTTTAATATACTTTACTGTCTTCTTTGTTTTCGTCTGCCCCCTCTATTGTTGTTTGACATCAGTGTACCAAAAGCGGTGATGCACTTCCTTGTGAACCATGTGAAGGACTGCCTGCAGAGCGAGCTGGTGGGTCAGTTATACAAGACAGCCCTGCTGAAGGACCTGTTGACAGAGTCTGAGGACATGGCTCAGAGGCGCAACGAGGCTGCTGACATGCTCAAGGTGAGAGATTCATCAAGTGTCACTATGGACTGCAAAGACAAGGTCTAGTGTCAATCAGTAGTTCATAGTTCATCAGCTACGTTTTTAAAACAGATTATTGCTTTTTTGTGCAGAAGTTTTTATTATTACAATAATTATTAAAGAACGAGACAAGGGACTTTTGTGACAAATAATGGTTATGTCTCGAGAGGTAGAGAGGAGAGGTCTTCCATTGATTGGATGATTGGTGGTTTGATTCCCCAGCAGTTTTCATTTCCAAGTGTAGAAGAGAAGGAAGATGACTGTTCTATTGGTGTATGAATGATGGTGTGAGTGGTTATTCTCAGAGGAAAATTTGATGCCTAGCATGGTAGCTTCTGTCACCGTTGTATGATTGAGGGATGGGTCAAGCAGCCTTCAAAGGTTTTTATCTAAGTAGAGTCAGCATAAACAGCCATCTTTACTGTAGGTTGAAGCCATCAGTACACACCTTTCTCTTTAGAAGTTTACACGGCAATTGTGATCAACAAAGCAGAGAGCTTAAATAACTTAAAGGTGACACATACAGCATATGATCTCTAGGTTACTGAGCTACTTGTAGAAAGAAGAAAACAAAAAATTTAGAAAAAGGATATAAAAGGAGGACAAAATATGGCAATATGTAATCACCTATAATGCCACAGGCAAATCGATATTGCTTATTATCTCGTCAAAGTTGCTATTAACATGGTGCTATTGACTAGAATTCCTGTACAAACAACATAAAACACCAACTTTACACTTTCCACCATTGCATTTGGAAAAACAAACCCTGGAAAACCGAATTGATTACAAGTAATGGTTTCTTTGTATTTGTAAGTATTATCCCTCAATTAGTGTTGTACACATTTCCTTTTTCAAATGCTTGTTTTATCTGGCGTGGAAGAAGTAAATACAGATAAGTGTTACTTTTACTTATTTATTTTACCTTTTTGAAGTTACCAACATGAGAAATATGCAGGTTTTGAAGTGTTTTCTTTGGGTGTGCCCTACCCGTCATCAAGAAAAGTTTTCAAATATTGGACAAATTCTCGAAGTGTTTAAGTTCTGTTTGATTTGGGGGAAAAAATTATATCTAGTATGAACATAATACAGTTATGCTAACAAATTCCTTCATTTCCATTATCCAGGCACTGCAGAAAGCCAGTCAGGTGATAGCAGAGATCAGAGAGACCCACATGTGGTGAGGGGGGCCTCTTTTCAGCAGAGTCCCGTCATCGTCTCGGACAAACAAACTCCTGCTGATTCTCCCGGTACTGTAGACTGCAGAGGTCAACAACCTAGAAATGCACTGATATGGATATGTGTGTATCAAAATGTAATTTTAATGTACCGTAAGGACTTGGATTTAATGACGGGCAATACCGTCAGTACCACACATGCTCGTGCCCAAAATTATTACATCTTTGTAATTAAAATATGATACAAACAATTATATGCGACACCACTGTGTGGAACCGTTGCTAAGGAATGTCTCCTAATGTTCATATGATTAAAGCTAGAAATAGCAAACCCATGCTACAAAATGTAAACAGTGTTTTTGTCATGTCTTTTATTTATTAATGTTGACATAAAGAGTACTTCTACATGCTCCAAAGGAAATGTTATTTTTTGTTTATTTAAACCACTATTCTACCACGATTGATCTTATGTATACATGGAGCTATTCTACATCACACATATTTATCCCTTTGATTACATTTTCTTATTTAGCAGGAGTTTTATAGAAGTTTCATTACCATCAGTGATCTGCTTGAGTTGGAAAAAAAAAAGGGTTATGTGTTGTGTACTCAATGTATGACAAAGAACACAGGAACAGAAAACTTTTTTGCAGAGTAGCAGCAGAGTGGATGTCAGGACCTGTTTATTGTTGTGATGTTGAGAGACATGTAACATGGGAACAGTGAAAACACAGTAGACTGGTGGGCCATCAACTGGTGTTGCTCTCTGCCCCCTCCCCGCCTGGCTGTTCCTTTACCTCAGTCTGCCGGACATTTTGCCCTTGCCTCGACCTTTGGCGCTAAAAGAGTGCAGGAAAAACAAAAATGTGAGTTTTGTTTTCTGGAGATTAGAACAAAACTTTGTTTTACACTGAATTAAATTGAACTTCAATCAGAATTCCATAAAAAAATGGGGAAATTCCCTAACGATAATTTAAATTAAAGCACAGCAGCTTCACAGTTCTAAAAAAGTGCCATTTATGGACATATTTATCAATTTGTGTAGGCAAACATAATTCTATCTGTGAGGTGGCATTTTAGCATATGATGTGTTATAATTAAAGAGAGCAGAACATTTATATTTAAACACATGTATGATACTTTGTTATCTATGATCCGTGTTTATAGTGTTTGAAATTGTATTTAGAATGCATGATTTGTTTTTCTGTGATGGTCACTGAAGATTTACACAAAGGAAATTAAAATGTAGACAAGCCACACAAGAATATGAAGACTCACTTTTGGTGGTCCTGGACTCGGACAAGAAGAACGTTAATCTTCAAGGACACAGAAGATTCAATACGTTTTTTGATGATCTCTTGTGGGATATGTGTGGATGCACTAAAGTACTTAGTATTTATCCAATTCTATTAAATCCATATTTTTTACCTAAAGAACTTCATTTTTTTTGAGTATATAGCTGTGTGTTTGATAACTCACGTCATACTTCTGTCTTTTCAGTTTCTCACTGAGATCAAACCTCTCAGCCTCCAGACCCATCAGCCACTGCAACATCTCGTTGGCCCTCTCTCTACACACACAGGCACAAACACACAGACACACATACACAATAAGAGGAAATTTTGAGGAGCGAACTTTGAGACCACTCAAATAGATCTGAAATCCTGCACAGTGATGTCATACTTCAGTTTATCCTCATTCAAATGGTCAACATTGAGAGGCTTCCTGCGGTCGGCCAGGATCTTTTTCTTCTTCTCCCTCTCAGTTTGTTTCTTGCCTCCTCTTCTGTTTTCACTCTGTCGAATAATGAAGACAAACATACGTTAATATGACTCAATTGATTAAATGCATACATTAGTTCATCCATATTTGATAAACTGAATGAAAGAAATGTAAAATATGAGTTCTATAGTTTGTAAATCAAATTTACATTTTCTTCTCTTTTTTTTTTTACAGTATGTAGGGATGGAAGTATACTTCTGTAGATCCACATCTTTGGTCAAAGCAAGATGCGCACAGATATTTACATTTGGTTAATCCATTGCTTACAAGAGGAATCCATCTGCTTTTGGGTGGGATTGGACCTTCCCTTAAGAGCTACCATGAAGATGGCATTTGTACATTCTATTATACATAAATTATAGTTGAATTTGCCAGATTCCATGACAATCTTGAATGATCCCTTGATTGAAATTGTGTTTGACATTTTTATTTTTTTTTAATAGTGAATTTGGGAGGAATATTGTGACACACATTCACAGTCCCAGAGTCCAAGATCTATATGTAAAATTTAGCATGAGGTTAAAATTTCTAATATGTCAATAATCCTGTTCGTTGTGAAACTGCAACACCTTACAGAGGTCTAATGTTTCAGGCTTCAGCATATAAACAGTTCATGCACCCTCTTTAGCCATTTTGTATTCTGCTGCAAAACCAATATCGCTTCTGTGACAACTAAAGCTCTAAGTGAAAATCAGAACTAGGCCTATGCTGTCGTGCTCAATAGCGTGGGTACATCCCCAAAAAGTTCACAATTATCTGCGTTTTTCAAGCAGTCCCCTGTTTGAAATCCTCAAGTTAAATGTAAGGTTATGTCTGGAATACAGTGTTGTTGTTTTTTTTTTTAAAGCTTCCCCTTTGTGAGTAAATTATCAATAATTAGAATAAAATATATTTTATATACATAACACCAAATACGGAAAAATCGGACATAAAGATAAATTACTGTTGAGAAATTACTGGTTGTAAACTTTTGAAGCTAAAACTCTCCCTAGTATTGGGGAATGTGAAACTGACCTTTCCCAAAATCAATCCAGTTCTTCCTTGCACTAAGGTGTTTGTGGCTATACAATTGGAAAATTATCCTAAACATGTTTTTTATATGTTACAACTGGGAAACAGGGTTTTTCGTAAAAAAGCTCCCTCTAGTGAATAAAATATGATATTTATTAGGTAGATCTCCTCGAGTGGATTCTAATGCACCACATCTGGACTGCATCGGACAAATGGTGGTGACATTATGGACTGTCAATTTTTTATAGATATGGCTCCCCCTAGTGTTGGAAATATACAACCTACCTTCTCCAAAGTCACTGCAGTTCTTCCTTTTTCCTCTACAATTCTGTGCAACTTTAGCAGGTCTGTTCCTTCTTCCTGAGATGTATCAGGTATTATTTCTTGTTTAATACAAGAAGGGTCTTTACCTTGTACAGATTGGTAAACTTACTGAAGCATTTTGATTGGTGATTTTGAGCTATATCGCTAAAGTTGCCTTGACTTAACTATACTCTGAGGGCTCGACTGACCTTTTGTCCAGCACTGTACTGCTGGGTCATATTTGTAAGGGCCTTCTTCTTCTTGGCATCTCCATCCTGCTTCTTACGCTGCTCCTCCTGCTCCTTCCTCTCTTTCTCCTCCTGAACGGAGCACAGGTTAGTGGTTCAAAGAAGACACTGATATCTCCATGTTGTCTAGTATGATGTAATGGGAAGATATTCCTAAAAATATGTTGAGGCCATACTGCAAGTCTGGCCTGCCTCTCCTTCTCCCTCTCTGTTCGAATCCTTTGCTGCTCCGCTCTCTCAGCGCGACGTTTCTCCTATTAGAGACACACAATCTTGGTGATTTTGACCCAAAAGAAACAACCCATTTTCTCTATAATGAACACATTTACAATTCTGTTAACAAGGGCGATGAGCTCCTCCTCCTCTTTCTTCCTCTGGATGAAGTGAGCCTCAATCAGAGACTGCAGCTCGGACAGATCTTTCTCTTGACGCTTCCTGTGGATGTCCTTTCAATAGAAAAAAACCCCAAAACAATTTAGAAGAATATAAACTGACATAAGCTGCTCCAGTGGATGTTTCTGTCAAGAGTGGGAAATTAAATGCAGTGGACTCACATCAAAATCCACCTTATCCCCATCAGGGATCTTTGGGGCAGAAATGTTTGTCATAAACCTATTGAAGTAAACAATTTATTATTGCAAAAATCTGCCAAGAGTGGTGTTTCAACTGTTTGAAGAAGAACCGATACACTTACTTAGGCTTGGGCTTTGACTCGTCTGGAACAAGAGAAAACAAGGATAGCTGTTATAAATAAGCTGACCAGTCAGAAGGAAGTATATTTAAAAAAGAGACTTGAAACGATGTTTTCCTCACCTGTCACTTCCTCATGTGCTGATGAGGAGGAACATAAAGGATTAATAAAACGTTTTGATATTTGGTGCTTCTAAGCTCAATATGCTGAATAACACGGACAGAAGGAACTTCTTCTTACCATCCTCCTCCCTTCAGAAGTGCATCAGTGTGGACAAAGAATAAAAGAAGTTATAAAAAAAAACGGTTTGAGAAATAATATTCATATTGATGACATTTTTCATCATAATAAAAAAAGTACATACTGAACTTCCTCCTCTTCTTCCTCCTCCATGACTTCTTCTGTGTCAGACATTTTGTTATGGATGAACTCTGCAGAAGGTGTTTCTATTAGTCTATTTTTAGACGGGCAAATATATCTGATCATTAAACAACATAGCAGAGCGGGAGATGGCTAAGGTTAAGTATGAGTGTGTCTACTGATCCAAATGTTTGTGGTCTGTGTAGCAGCGATGGAAAAAGTGATCTGGTCAGTGAGAGCAATATCACCAAAACTAAGTAACTAAGGTCAGCGCAAAAAAGCAAAACAAAACTTTTGAAAATATTCAATATTCTCATATTTCATAGCTCATCTATTCTCATATTTATTATGCCTTCTCTAAATTAACAACTTGTAGTTTTAGCTGATGGGAGGCAAATTATGAGAAATTGTGCAAAGTAATATTCTGAAATGAACTCAAATTTGAATTCTTTGATATAGTACGGAGAAAATATGCAAACATTTAATAAAAGCTATTGCTTTACAACAATATTAAATTATTTATTGTCAGACATGTTTCAAGGTGAGTTCATAAATAGTCTCTATAGACAATGTTGTTTAAATAAAATAGCAATTCATGGAAATAAATTATAATTTTGTCTTAAGTATAATGCAGAGTAATGCAGAGTTGAAAATTAAATACTTTTCCATAGGATTACCACGCACCAAATATTCTTTTGTATTTTAAGTAAGAGTTGGTAGCATTTATTAAATTAATTTAAATACCTAACTCTGCAGTTATGCACTGATAAGAATGAAGTAATCTCAGTATTTCTATAATTTAGTCAACATGACCTCAGCAGTCACTGAGAACAATCAAAATATGAGAATAAACTCATCTTGTACGAGTACCATCAAGATTTATGACTTAACATAAATATGAATAAGAATAATCAGTATGGACATACGAGTCCTTACCTGTGACCCAGACAGAGATGAGCACCGACCCTCAGCTCCTTCTAGTTCACTAAACAGGTTGAGTATCAAGGATACATAGTCCAGCCCTTCTTACCCGTGTCATGTGACTGCAGCACCCTATGGCTGCTCAGTATATTGTTAGAACGCTTGATCCTTGTCTCACACACCACACATACACACACAAACACAAACACAGAAAGATGCACACACACAAATTTTGAAGCTCCATGTCTGCCCTGGTAAAATGTCATATATCCATTAATGCATTCATCAGTCACTCATGTGTCAACGCGTCATCATTTCTCAAGTGGTTAGGATGGACATGAAGTAACATTACCTTATAGTAACTAAAAGCAAAACAACATAAGCCTTTTTTTCCTCTTTTTTTTATTGCTGTGGCAAAAAACAAACAATAATTTCAAACAAAGCAACAATTCTGAAAATCTCAAATTCATATTGGCAGGATTCATCTCACGCGCACAGCTGACTGACGTGAACACCAGGGCAGGATTTAAAAACAGAGAGCATATAAATCTTTTCTGCTGCTACAACGCAAATTAAAATAAAATAAAAAGTCAGTGGTATAAATAATAAGCTGATGATCGATAATTAAGACCTCTACTTGATTGTTAAATGGAATTTCATTTGTTTACTGAGTTAGCTGTTATAGTGGACGATCACTTAAACATGTCCTCAAAAACTTTATTGGTGCTTATATTACATCAAAATGTGATTATTCCTAACTGCCACTTATCAACACGTGTGAACCCAAGAGTAATTCAGGTAAATGTTATACTACCCGCACATGGATTCCTCTGGCTGCCGTCCTTGACGCTGTTTTCTTTTTCTCAGATGTTTCATTCCCGCATAACACTTTAGAATAGCACCCTTTATAAGGGGTTTATAAACCTAAAGCACACTTTTCATGATAAATCAGCAGTTATATGTCCCAATTTAACAATCATCCACCAATTTTTCAATTACCTATGTCATTAAATTCTTGTTAGCCCAGAAGGTGATCAAACAATATATATGGTTAAATACTGAGCCAAGGTCTAAAGGCATGTTAGCTGCTCCATAATGCTCCAATGCAGAACATGATGTTAGAATGCTTAAATGCTCATACTGCCTTTTTGTTGTTGGGCCCAACCAACAAAATGACCATCATCAGTTTGTTAATACAGAGAGTAAACAAAGTACAGGTAATGTTGCTGGAATGTCATTTCTTTGTAGGCTTTATGGCATTAACCAGTGTACTGGACAAATAAAAAATGAGCTGATGGTGACAGGAAGGGATATGACGGGGAACAAGAATGTGTGCATCACATTTAGGAGACATTTTCCCCAAATAAAAGCTTAATAAAAAGTTCAGGACAACTGAATTCAGTTAGCTTAAACATCCGGGGATCATGAGGCAGTCAGGTGTACTTAATGTTACGGAAATGCTTCTAATCATTGAAATATTGTAATGTGATTCAAAGAGTTCCATCCTTAAGCCTCAACAATATTACCCTAAAACTTACACTCGTTAATGACTTATTTATCATTTATAAAGCCAGTAGTTACTATTCATAAACCCCCTTCTAAAGGGAAAGTGATACCAGCTAATGAAACTACTCCATTACATTAAATTTACCCACCCACCATCATGGCAGTATACTCTGACAATTCTAGACGTATGTCATTGACATTACAGAGTCAAAATAATAGCAATCATATCAGAAAGCAGTGAGCATGTATGACAGTAAAACAAACATGGTTGTCATTGGTTTTAAGGTATATAGCACATTGCATTACAAGAAGAACAGACATGTGTGTGTGGCTTCAAAGCAATATAACTTCATATCTCGACATCTGAATTTTGAAGGGAATGACCTTGAATACACATGCAGATATTACATCATCCAATATCTATGAATAGTCAAACATGACAAGTTTCTCATGACCTGGAGGACTTTGATGCTTTGCTCACCCTGGTCATCTTTTCCTCATTCTGGGGTGAACTTCATTGGAGATTCGGGAACATTGAAACAAGAGGGATGCAGATACAGTAGCCGGGCCTTGTGATTGGTCAAGATAGACTTAAATAAGGACATCAGTGGTTAGGGCCTCTTGCCTGCTAACAGAGAGACAAGCAGATATTAAAGGTCTATTACTGGATGAGAGGACTCCTAGGTTAAAGTTCCTCGCTAAGACACTTAATCACAAAGCTGCTGACAGTAAGTTTCACTCAGGAACTGAGTAACTGTAGATTCCATTGCTAAAGATGATCATTATTATCATGTTTCTCTGTTATCTTGTTTCTTTCTCTGTTTCTCTGATTGGCTGTTTTGTAATTTGGGCAGTTATGGGTCTCTGTGCAAAGATGATAGAAATGATAAATAATAAAATAAGAATAGACTACATTCAATGTTAATCTCACAGCAAGGAAATTCATATGTAGCATCAGTTCCAGAGGAGACATAAGGAGAATATTGGAAAAAAAAAGGTAATAAATAATAAAAAATAGAAATACACACTTGATCCTTTTTAAAAAAAATAAATACTGCAGAGTAGAGATTAACAGCAGCAGCTTGAGGTATGTTGCTCAAATTCAAAAAATAATTTTAAATTTAATTATAGGCAGGTGAAACAAAGAGTAATAAAGGCTGAAGTATATTTGCAGCGAATCGTCAGCCTCCTACATGTGTGACAGCTCGTTAACAATCAGCAGGCGGACTTCTCCTCTTTGGTCATAACACGCATACAACTAAAGCGATACTTTTTTAAAAGCTCTGTATGATGAAAAGTATCTAAACTGTTGATGTGATAATGAGGGTGATTGCAGGCAGCCGCTATTTGTTGATCATCTGTAATGAACTCTTAGTGACTTTTGTTTCCTCTTGACTACTCCTAACTTATCTCAGTGTTTGGAGTGACTTTTAGCAGTAAATAACACTCTTGGGAAAAACTCTTATTTTCCGTAATCAGCAAGTAGGGAACTACTTAGGTTGGGCTCCAGATATTTTGTGAAAATGGCTCCTCTATTATATCTGACATAAAGCCCGCAGTCAGACTCAGGACATTTCTCTGTCTGATCCAAAGCTGTTACTTTGTCATTTGCCCTTTACTTCATTCCTCTGTAGTCTATTTCCGATGAGCTATTGGTGAGGTTCCAAACCAGAACCGCTATTTAGGGTTGAAGCCTGCACTCGACAACACTTTTCCCTCCTGTTGTTCATGCTGTGGCTCGGGAACGTGATGTCAGAAGAAATGTGATGCGTGGAAACGGACAAGAAATACCCTTAACTATGCTGACATCAGCATATTTATCAGGGATACATGTTAGCCCTTAATCATCAACACTGAGTAAATAAGCCTAGTGATCAAGCCAGACTTGCTGTTTAAACAGTTAGTAATGCTCCCCAGCAGTCACTTGTAATGTGACAATCAAGCAGCTGCACCTGGTATGTCTAACAGCTCGCCGACACGCGGTTCGGCATTGGACAGCCCAGGTGCCACAGCAGCGCACCGCAAAGACACGACAGTCATCCCAGTGGTCTGTAAGGTTCTTTATACTGGGAAACAAGGTCAGGGTGAAGTTTTTTTTAAATATAGATCATAGTGCTAAAGACCCAAGACCGTGCCCCAAAAAAATTCCTTCAGCAGCTTTGATTTACAGCGAGCAGCTTGTCTGGCACAAAGGACGTTGCAGTGGTTGTGAGACCACAGGGGGCTATAAATCAGTCAAGGTCTTCCCCTTCAGCCAGAAATGGTTTTGAAGGACAATCACACTTCCCTCAGGACTGATCAGGATAAATATTGGTTTAACAAGAAGAATGTACAAATAAATTAAATGGTGGAGGACAAATTCATGTCCCTTTATGTTAAATGATAATATCCCAATATAAAAATATTAAGTGACTTGAGAAAAAAGCAAGGTATTTTTACTCCAACAATTTTGTCAAAAATAACAAGTTAATGTCGTGTTTTATTTTTTGCAAGCTTCAGAGGCAAGCGGATCCTGGGTCGGTTCAGGGATGAGGTCGGAGGGTTACTAGCCCCAGTTGAAATCTGACTGGCCCTCGTCCTTTTTCTTCTCTTGTTTTGGTCCACCTCAAATACCTTATAACTATGTTGATGCAGCTTTTACATTATGAGAAAGGTAAGAAACTGTGGGAGAAATTCCCATGTTTAACACTTTGAACGCAGCTTGGATATATTTTTATGTGAAAATAATAATTCTGATGTGACCGGAATGCAACAATGGGAGCTAATAAATGTTTTTTAAAAAAAGTCAAAGTATTCCTTTAAAGCATTAAATGCAGCAGAATCAATCCTTTCACTGTAACATATGATTATTAATTGCTTAATAATCCATTAATGTAATTTCAACCTCTCAAGGTTGTAGCTGGAAAGGTTTGGCACTTTAGTTTAACGTATAACACAACAGTATCTTTAAAAACTTCCTTTAGCTTTTGTAGGTGAAATATCATGGCGGACAGAAATTGAACAAGTTAGACAAATGTGTTTAAGAAGAATTACATTAAAAGAAAATGAACAACAAACATTGACAATTTATGTAACTGCTGCACTCTACTTGAGTGCAGTCTTTGGGAAAAATGTGTCCAGTCAGATTTAATTACACTTGACACTTACCTGAAGCGGCAAACTTGCTGTTGCCTCCCACTGGCACCTGAAAGAAAAGATGAAATATGATTTAATAAAGCAGGAAAAAGCAGAAAGAGTAAATAAGTGTATTTCAATTTGTGGATGCACATGACAAATATCTTTTGCCACATCGAGACAAACAACTGAAAACAACTTTATCTGAGGAAGTAAGACGTAGAGAGATTTGAATGAGAGTTATGTGATAAACAGAATTTAACAATTCAAATAAAACACTAAAATAAACATGCTGGTAAAAATGTACTCACACCATTTAAAATATGCTCTTTTTCTCACGTACACATGAAAAAAATACCTTTTCAAAGCACTCTTTCCAATACATGCCAATAAAGCATAACCACATGCTTTAAAGTATGATGTCATCACTGTAATTCAGTGACTGTCTTGTTGTGAAGAAACTGTGCACAGTGCAGCCAAAACATCCAACAACATATAGATCACATTTGTAAAAATAAGTTGAGCAATGATATAAGATCTTTTTCCTCAGAACTAGTGAGGGAACTAATGATAGTATAAAATGTGTACTGTGCATTACCGTATGTGGGTGAGATGGGGAGGAAGGGCGATTAATAAACACACAGCAATAACAACCATCATCTTCCTCAAATCCAATTCAGTAAAAGGGTAAAAGAGAAAACCACAATTCCTCAACTAAGCCACAATTCCTCAATTAAGAATTAAGCTTGGAAAATTACTCTTACCCCTAAAGTAATAAATAAAATTTCTACAGTTTTCTACAAAAACCTAAATACACCGGAGACCGACCCATCCAGCTCTGACATAAACTCATTAATAAATGCTGGTCTTAAACTCCACCAACAACACACATTGACCACTTAATACTCCCTCCTTATCCTGGATCAACTCATGATTTAGTTCACCTAGCGCCTTTGTTAGGACAAATGATCAAGCCTCTCCACGTTTCCGTCTTAAAAGGGACACTCCTTTGCTTTTTTGTCAATAACAGCTGCAACCCAGTAAAATACAAATACTAAAGGAATTGAAAGAAGTGCTATAAGATAAGCCTATTATCATAATTTATTACTTTTCCTTCAACACTCACAAACTTCTCTCTCTAAAACAACTACACCCATAGACAGATACATACATACACAAACTCTCATATTTACTGGACCAAATCCACTTCACTACCCATCATTTCAAATCTCCCGAGTACGTCATCCAGACCAGACAGAACTAAACTGCACCCTACTTCTCAAATCGCAAAAGGATGACCTCATGCGGCATGAATCTTTTTATTAATTTAAATATTAAATTAATAAAACCCGCCTACATCAATTTTGACCTGCCCAACTGAAGAAAAAGTAGGTGAAATGGGCGGAACCTGGCCACTCTGAGACAACAGTGAGTCCAATCACACGTGTGAGAGCAAAGATGGAATCGCTCTATGCTGGTGGAAGATACAACGAGCTCTGATGCCACAGATCCACAAATAACTTTTTTCACTTGACTATTAGGTAGACTGAATGAAACAAACAGGACCGTGACACTTTGAACCTTTTAAAACATAAACATCTAGCATCTAACAGTAGAAGTGTGTATATGTGTTACCTTAGCAGGTGCAGACCCTTTCTTGGTTTCCCACATGCCACGCTTGTTACTGATGTCAACGGGTTTCACATCCTGGGAAAACACGAGACCAACTATTAACACGTAGCAGTGAAAGAAATAGATCTTCTGTTTCAGCCAAAGTCACAAAAACACATTATGCAAACCCTCCAATACAAGTTTGAGTCTTTCATTACAAATCTTGGCTGGGGGTGAAGTAAAATAGCATTGTCACCTGGTAAAGGGGTTGCTGATTTTAACTTTCTGATCTATATTAATACAGCACAATATGTATTATATATCAATATCTTAAGTGCATGTTATCATTAACTTAACTCGTCAGTTACATGTGGGGGAGTATTTTGGATTTGCTCTAACATGGGCTGCACTAGAACTGCATTGAAGGATAAAATGGTCACACTTCATTAAAGCCAAAGTTCTTCTAAATTGTAGATTTGGTCCAGTACTTGAGTCAGCGTGCTAAGGTACATTAACCGGACTCTTTTCAGTTGTTGTGAGATGTATAGTGGACGGGTAAGTATTAAAAATTAAACACTAAAAGAAAAATTTGTTGTACTTTATTTGTTTGTTTTTTGTGAAATTTTAAAATCTTTATATTCCTAATCTAAGAGCTGTTTGAAGAATATATTTCAGAAGTGGGTAGTAACGAATTACTTCTACCGTTACTTCTTTTTATACTCAAGTAATGTTACTTGTACTGTTCTTAAAGTAACTAGTAAATGATGTCTGTCCGTTGACATTTCTGTCATGTCGTGTGGACAAAAGGGCCCCGACAACACAATTATTTTTAAAAAGTTACAAGTTGAAAAGGTAAGAAAACATTGGTTTAATTTATGGTAAAATGTGTGTAAATGTTGTATCTTTACCACTTTGAAGAGAAGACAAAGAACAGCAGGAAAGCTTTGAGTCAGGGGTAAGAGAGGGAGCAGAGAATCAAACGACAAAGTAAACAGACATGAAAGAGAGAATACAGAAGTACAGGTCTACAATAACGTGTTATACTGTTTGACAGGTTAATCCCATCGGGTGGAGGTGTTGCACCATAGGGAGCAGTAGGCTTGTAAATACTCCACTAGCCAAGACATCTGACACTAAAGACACCTCCCTCAAACATTTCATTTTAGAACAATGTCACACTAGCAATGCCATTGAAAGAGGACATAGCGTAATGTCTCCAGAAGGCCCATGAGGATTAGCAGCCGCTGTTCTACTTTAAGAAAAGGACATGGCGTCTTGGAGGTACCTGGTTACAAATACTCTCCCCCCACTCACTGGCACCATATGATAACTGACAGAATCGTTAAAAATGTTCTACTTGCTGTTTGTGTTTTCAGTGTTTGTTAAATAGGATAAACAATTCTTCTGAAGGAGAATTTTGAGTTAGAGTCAACGGGAGATTGGAAAAAATATATATATATATTTTTTGAGGGTTAAATGTAAAACAAATTGATAACTGCTTAAAACATGGTCTGCATGGTGTACAGGTTGAAAGAAATTCTAGAAAAGCTTCACAGTTCAGAGGGATTGATGTACAGAGAGCGTAGATTCGTCCTCTTGACACAGAACTGTTGTTCACTGCTTGTGGTTTGACTGTTGCCGGCAAGAACAATAACATTTTTCGTCTACTCAATGAGCTTCCAATGAATGAATGAAGCTAAGGCCTATAAAAAACTTCCACATGAAAAATAAGAATACATAGAGGATTTTGTAGCAGCTGCAGGCAGATGTTAAAGTGTCCACATGGTGTCACTAGAGTCCAGACTGTAACTTTTCAAGTCTTAGCCGCTCAGCCAACAAAAACTGGCTTGATAATGTGTAAATGAGCATATTAGCGGGAACGGAATAACAAGGGATTACTATTTCGACATTGAATCTGATTTACATTCGAGTGTGTGTGCTTATCGGGCCTTACAGCTGGCTTTGCGGCTGCTGATGCCGGGGCAGTGGCAGGTGCAGGTGCAGGTGCAGGTGCAGGTGCAGGTGCAGGTGCAGGTGCAGGTGCAGGTGCAGGTGCCAGCTCTGGCTTTGCAGGCTTTGTCATCCAACTGTTCACGCGTCCGGCCAAATTTCCTTTGATTCCATCCAAATCCTGCCAAAGATTCAAATACTCAATCACACTATCGGTAAATGTAGACAAAGTTCCCTCCCTTCTCTCTGTGCCTCACCTTGCTGGCAGGGGATGGGCTTTCAGAGAAATTGCCAATGTTGCCCTTCTCCCACATGCTCTTAATGCTGCGTGCGCCTCCAGAAGGAATATCTGCCATAGGAAACTTGGGGGATTTAACTTCTTTGTTTCCCTGGGGAAAAGGAAGATGGATTTAACTTTTGCAATAGCAATAAAAGCTCTACATTGTAATGGATCGTTGGTAGAATGTAACAAAGTACTTTTAATGAACATTTCCATTCTGTTACTTTATTATTACATTTAAGAGGTAAATATAGAGTACTTTCTCCATGATGTTTATTGTAATAAATCAATTTGCAGATTCTTAATTGATCATTTTACTTCATTTTGCATTACTTTTCTATTATGTGCTTTAACTCTTGATTTTAAATTCAGTATATAGCTTTAAAAATTTGATTTTATTTGAATAACACTTCCAAAGCCACCTCGGGAATTGAATAACACTGTAGAAACTCACTTGGATGGCAGAGGTGTACTGGTCCAGTCTGTTGCCTATCTTGGAGACAATTGGCGTGTGAGATGCTCTGGATGAGGTGCTGTGCAGATGGACAACACGTGGGAGATTTGCATAACTTATTCATTTTATTTGATTTCATTAGTAAATACCTTTTATGTTTTACCTTTTCTGGGCTGATTTGCTCAAAAATTCCGCTTTCTCCCCAATCTGTACAAAACAGTTAAAGGTTATTTTGGTCTGTCATTTACATGCACAAATCACTTTGGACAAAATCAAGATGTGGGCCTGGCTGATTCCTAGTCTGCAAGGTGACCCCGCTGAGACCCAGACCAGTCGATCCCTGCAAAGTCACTCTGTGCTTCGGCACTGTGTTGGCTGTTGCCAGAGTGATTGAAGTGGAGAGTCTGACTGTCACAGAGCCAGTATAAACTCATACACACACACACACACACACACACACACACACACACACGCACGCGCGCACGCACACACGCACGCACACACGCACGCACACACGCACACGCACACACACAAAGCACTGCTGTTGAGGATGAATTATCCCATGAACCATTCTCCACATTCCTCCAAAAATACTCCTGCAAGAACTTTGCCTAGTCATGGTCACTTGTTCAACAATATTTGAATAGAGCACAGATAGAAACATTCTTTCCTGTCATTTAACATTTAACTATTAATATCAGTAGAATGAAATAGCAAAAAAATAAATAACCACGTTAAGCCACATAAAATGTTTGACCATAGACGGAAACACTGAATTATAACTAAACTCTCTTTATGAATGGGTGTAAAACTTCCAACGTTTGTGTCAAGTTATAAAGTCAAGTTGATAATAATGTTTACAGTAACAGTTGACGAATACAGCAAAGTTAAAGCGAGTTAGCTATTTTAAGAAACAAGGGCAAAGGCTCTGTCTGAAGGTACATGACTCTATCAACTTCCCAGCCCCCCCAAGTCTCACTAACATGTTATTACATACTTGTTTCACAACAATTGATGTAAAGTGAAGCGTTTTAAGTTTCCACTGCCAGAAAACCACACAGTGACGATAGGACTCAAGAAACTGTTGCGAGTCGGAGGACTTTATTACTTTCGAATAGACAGTCTAGTTATTTATGCGTTTCTCAGTTTTGAGACTAGACTAAGCTAACCGAATACCGGCTCTATCATCAGATTGGGCGTACAAACACGCAATCCTGTCATGTAACTCCCGGGATCAAAGTCTATTCACGAAATGCTAACTATTCCCTTAAGAGTGCTTTTCCACATTGGCAAGGACGTACATGCTTCTCGTAGAAGGCGGCTCTCTGCTATTTATCCAAAATATAGTTTGAGTTTCTGTATCTATATTGTTTCTACATAAAAGGCTCTGAACTATTTTTATATCATCCAAGTGTTTACCCGAACTCAACTTAGACCAAACTGAGTACATGAGAAAATCCTCCGACTGGTTGTACTCCTTTACTCTGGGTGTGAGTGTGTTTGTGTCAGTGTGTCTGTGTAAAATTTGCCAGGAACCACATCTGTTATAAGTATATCCACTCATCACCATCCCCAACCACCTCCTGCTTTTTCTGCTTTTTCTGATTGTCATACAGGGTGACCACATCGTTGCATTACCTTTAGTTTTATGTGTGGTATTTCAGGTGCAGACATGTACAAGCAAAAAATATACAGCAGTACCACGTACATAGTGCTGTAAAGTACTTTCGTGAAAGGTTTACCAAAAAATTTGCGTCTCATGAAGATGAAGAGAGTGTCTACTTTGAAACCCACCATTGAGGAGCCTTTGGGGCCGATAGAAAAGGCAGGTTTTCTAGACTCTTCCTCCTTCTGCTTCTTCTTCTCTGCGGCGTCCGCCCTCCTCTTCTCAATCTCCTCCCTCATCTTTTTTCTCTCCTCCTGTTCCAAACGTCAGCATTTTATTAAAAAAAAACACTATATAAGAGGTTGATTTAAAAAAAAAAAGAATCCTGTCCATCCTCGCCTGTTCTTTGGCTCTCTTGTCTTCCAGCTCCTGCTTCCTCTGTTTCTCTTCATCCTCAATGATCTTCCTCCTCTCCTCTCTCTTCTTCTTCAGCTCCTCCAACTCAACCTCTGCATCCTGCTGCTTCTGCTTAATTTTCTCCAGCACTTCACTTTCTGCATCGTTTCGTCGGCTCTTCAGTTGCTGCAGCTTTCGCTCGGCCTCCTGTCGCTCCACGTCATCTGCTTTGGGGGAGAGAACACTGTCCAGGGTGACAAAGACAAAATTATTCATTAACAAATGAACACATATAGAAACTCAAAAAAATGTTTCTACAAATGATGGCTGTATTGAAAATCCATCAGGAAAGCTAAGATTGTGAGCTTCTATAACAGAGGAAGCATTTAAACTGTAAGGAATTCAAGATTCAAGATTTTTATTGTAACTCCTGTTGTGTACGTACAGGACATTTGTGGGGAATTATTGGGTTGCAGCAAAGCTCTGCAGAAAAACACTGATAAATATAAAATATATATAAAATATGGAGTTTTAGAATAAAGGGTATTCAGCAACAAAATGATTATTCTGCAAAAGTTCTAGAAACAGAGTATAGAATAGCTATAAAAGGTAAGAACCAGGTAAGGGTATAGTGGAAAGGTGCAAGAATCATTCAGCGGTTACAGACACGGTATGGTATGGTACAGACATGGACTAACCGACTGACCCATGTTGCAATTCTTTGAACCAGGATGCTAAAAGTACATTCAAATACTTTACAAAATTCATATCTTTTATATAATGCCTTTACACAATGACAAGTGTGAGCAAGTACAAGGATATAGAAGAGGGCCGTAAAAGTTCTATGTTCAATAATATATAGAAGACTGATAGTGTAATATTGGAATAAGGGGTCTGTCCGACTGTACCTCGATGTCCTCTCTGTTTTCTTCAGTTTACTCTCAGTGAGAACTCCATTCTGTTTGATTGCTTCACTCTTGTAAAAAGAGGAAATAACATTAAGCATCATCACTCTTTTTAGCTTCTATCTTTCATTATAGAGAAGAATTCATTCTGTATTTTGACTGAATAAATGTGTCTTACCTTGTCCTTGAAACCAAATCTTTTTGGCTTCTCCTCCTTTGTACAGAAGACAGACGTGAGAGGGTATTATTGACAAGAGCCACAATCCAGGGCATTGAAAAACACAAAAGAAATATAAGGTTAAGCAAAAATCTGATGATATGAATATGGGTTATATGCTGAAATGCATATTGTGTATGTCCTTTCACAGTGAAAATGGAAAATTTTCATTTAACCCAAATACTCCTTTTGTATTACAAGACTAAATTCTCCTTGCAGCCTTCCATCAAAAATAATAGAAAGAAATGATGAAACAGACCACACAAAGCTCACCAACAGTTTCTGCATGTACAGTATTACAATGCCCAATTGAGATTAAACCACTCTAAATACTGAATATGTAACATGTATTTAATTAGAAAAACATTTAAAATTCCTGTTTTAATATATAAAGCAAGATTTTCAATGTCTGATTTTGAAATAATCTAATAATCTCCCAGTATGTTACAAATAAAAATTCCTCGTATGTGTATGATCAGTAAATAAGAATAAGACCCTGATTAGTAGCACATTTATTTTTGCTTTCCAGGTTATGAAGCACTTGTTGGTGATAAATAAATCAGTACCTCCTCTTTTCTCTTCTTCTCTTCCATCTCTCTCTTTTTGCGCATGCCATCTTCCTCTTTTTTCTTTTTTTCCTCAGCCTCTTTTTTTTGCTTTTCCTCCTCCTCCTTCTTCTTTTCCTCCATCTCTTTTCGCCGTCTCTGCTCCTCTTCTTTCTTCTTCTTGTCCTCTAGCTTCTTCTGCTTTTGTTCTTCCTCCTTTTTCTTCATCTCCTCCATTTCTTTTCTGTGTTTCTCTTCCTCTTCTTTCCTCTTCTTCTCCGCCTCCTTTTTGAGCTTTACCTCCTCCTCTTTCTTCTGTTTCATTTCTATCTCCCTCTTTTGTTTTTCCTCCTCATCTTTCCTCATTCTTTCCTCCATCTCTTTTTTCTGATCTTCTTCCTTCTCCTTTCTCAGCCTCTCCTCCATTTCATTTTTTTGTTTTTCCTCCTGTTCTCTCTTCAGTCTTTCCTCTTCCTCCTTAAGCTTTATTTCTTCTTCTTCTTTCTTCAGCCTATCCTCCATTTCCCTTTTTTGTTTTTCCTGCTCTTCTATCCTCAGCCTTTCCTCCATTTCTCTATTTTGATTTTGTTCCCCTTCCAACCTCAGTGTTTCTCCCCTTTCTTTTTCCTGTCTTTCCTCTTCTTCTTTCATCTTCCCTTCTTCTTCGTCCTTGTCCGCATCAGGAACATCTTCCATTTCAGCCTCTTTCATTCCTGATTGGGACTGATCATGATCCACTTCTGTTTCTGAAACCTTCTCCTCAGTCTCCTATAAAATAATTGGCATTTGTATCAATTCATGCAACTTAATCAAGTTAGCAGAACATCTTAAATAATCGACCACACTGTACCTCGTTTGTTGTGCTCACTGTTCTTAATTCCTCTGCAGAAACCTGTCAAAACAAAAGCAAACAAGAGCTTCAACAGAACAACACACTCCAAACAGCCTAAAATGTAGGAATTGTAAATTCCCTTTACCATCTCATCTTCCTTCTTGTCCTCTTCATCTTTCATCGAAGATTTCATATCAGTATCAACCATTTCATCCGTAGATGATTTCTCCTCCTCTTCTTTTTTATTTTGCATTCCGCCGTTGCTGATGGAGGAGTGCTCCTCCAGTGGTTCATTGGTCCCGTTGACGGTGTCGATGGTGGTGTCAAATTCCTTCTGTCTGTCCACAGCCTCCTTCATTCTCTTCTGCCTTCGCTCCTCCCTCTTAGCTAGGCGCTCCAACAAAGCTTGATCATCATCAACACCTGCTGCGGTTGGGGACTCCATCTCCGTCACACTACAAATACATGAGATAGACCTGAGATTCATATCGAATGAAAGCAATTCTCCCAAAAAATTGTTATTAAACATTTTGTCAGTTTAAAGTCTGTGTTATTGAGATGTTTTCCACTCAGAGGTGTGTGTATATGTGAGTGTGTGAGTGTTTGTGTGTGTATGTGCGCGTGGTTTCCTCTCCCATGTCTTTCAGTGGTTCAACTGAAAACTGTCAAGTTTGTCTGTGCAATAGTGGTATTTGTTAATACAAAAGGTAAAATGACTATCAGCTCCTCTGAAAAACCAAATCCCAATGCTTAAAAAAGATGAAAATATTAAACGGAGATAGTTAACTCTAGCTCTATCCCTCAAAGTCAAACAAGAACAGATGTGTCTGCTCTTAGGTAAGTAATTACATTTGGCATCCCTAAAATAAACATTGTGGTTATGTTATGTTGTTATAACTAGGTGTTAGCGAAATTATGAAGTTATTCATTCTTATTCATTTTGCAAGAGAGACAAGCCCGGTACGCTAATATGTCTAAGGTCTGGATATAACAGCTCTGGGTCAACAGTTTGAAACCTATTTTGTTTTTTTCTACAAAAATTTTGTTTAGTTTAGTTTAGAATATTTCCTTATGTGTGCCATTTCTGAAATGAAGCTGTAATCCACATCGTTATCCCAAAGATGTGTTACATAGAGATAAAGGAGAGTGATGAAGGAGCATCTAGAACCCGCTAAACCGTGGCCTATAGGTTGTGCAGCTAAGGAGGCCGTAATATGTATGCAGGCAGTGGTGGAGCGTTTGGCAGACTTTGGAGGGTGCTTATGGTGACGATTTAGGCAGGTCATATGTGTAAAGCAATCTAGCTTGAGCTGACGGCCTTAGCTAGATCCCAGGCTTCGCTCCATTTAGTGACAGTGTGGTGGAATGTCCTGAATGTCCTATCTAAAAAAACAACAATGCTGCTAATGGTGCAGCTGCAGCAGATCAGTTAAAGATACAGTTTCATGTTCAGTGGATTAAGTTACAGCAAGTATGTTTTCCTGCAGAATAGCATGGCTTACTTTTAATGCTTAACAAGTCAACAGTCCATGGTCAAAAAACATTTTGATACATTTTTTGTCCTGTAAGACCTGAACATAACAGGGGATAATCAAGTATTGAGAAAAGCCCACTGTAAATCCACCCGGCTTACTAGCAGGGAAATCCACCAGGCGATACCTCTCTACTGTCCAGGAAATTACATCATGACTGAACTCTCTTTCTGCTTTGGTCAGCAGCTGTTAACAGGAAACATTCTTTTCTGTCTACTGTCATGTCAATCTTTTTTCTCATTTTCCTGGTCGGACCAACCATCCATGGTTATACACATTTTTGTTAACATCGTACCTGTTAGTGTTAATCACATCCGTAGTCCCAGTCTCCTCTGTTTCTCTCATTTTCTTCCTCTCCTCCCTGGTACGTCGTCTTTGCTCCTTTGATTCCTCCTCATCGTCTTCATTGGTGCAACCAGTACTGAAGTATCAAAGACAAATCCAAAGTACTGATGTTGATAGGAAAACTTGCATAACCATTCAGAATGTGATCCGACTAGGGATTACTGAATTAGGCCAACAATCATAGTTCTGATATAGTTCCGGAATGTGATTGTGATGGGAGATAGAGATGAAAACAGTCTAAGATTTAATAAGAAGCACACATAGATGTGACTGACATCTAATCTAATTCACAATGAAGAAACTAACATCCAAGAGATGATCCTAATGGCCACATATTTAATCAAAAACATAAAATGCTCCTGGCAAGATACATTTCTATCATCTCACACTTGCCATCTCAATCACATCCATTTATCTTCATCCCACTGTGACATCCACAGTGAGACATTTGAGCATGTCACGCTTTACGGCACCCCGAAGTACATGAAATGCTTCAGCGGTTATTATTTCCCTCTGCTCTCTCACAACCACTAACACAATGTTTGGTTTTTCTGAGATGATGAACTTATGTGAGCAACAAGAATTGTTTAAAGTGGAAAAAATTCAGGTAATTGAATTTAATATCATTCCACCCAAAGCTAGGAGCCTGCTGTGAGAGTGCTGTCAAAAAGTTAAAGTTATTCTTCCTGACGGCTGACATAAAATGAGTGATAAACTAAATAGAGGGAGTAAAAAATTATGAGAGTGCCTTGGCTAACAAGATAAACTGATGTGAGATGACGGAAAAGAAAGTCTCGTCATCAATCAGGAGGACTGAAAGCTGGAATAAAAGTGGCAGTCAAAACATTCCATCAGCTGCAACATTTCCACAGGCTGCAGAGAGAACTGGGAGGCTAATGTTAGAGGCAGACAAGGCAGCGGGGCTGGGTTGGCACTGCCAGCAGGGCTGGCAGCAGGACTGTGAGAAAATAGATTGGACTGCTTTTCATCACTGAGACTCTGATAGAGCATCTGACATAACAGCCACTGACTGGAATAAATATCATTGCATTTATTTAGCTCTGATTGATTGTATTAGCATCTTGACTTCACCTTGATCTCGCCGTGATTAAAACCTCATCACCACACATTATTAAAAAGCATAGATGATATGCTATATTGTTAAGAAATCTAATAAAGATGATAAAAAACAACAGTGTGTTTATTTGTCTATCATTATTTACTGATATCTACAACCAAACAGTGGCACCCAACACCATATCTATTCATTTTCCCTGAAAAGGTAACGTATGTTTGTGTTCTGAGGTCACCCGAGCCTGAACCCTAACCCAAACCCTTTTTATGAAACACAAATATTTGCCATCATTTACGTTTGTTGTTTTTCTAAATGCAACATAAGTTCTATAACCTGACAATTATTTCTGCACTTAAACATAGTGTATTAAATAGCTGCACCAAAAGACAGCAAGTAAGGTTAAGGATCACATCAAAGGTCATAAATACATAAGTAAATCAGAAAAATGTTTTTCTAACACAGATGAACACTATGGTTTTTGAGTACGTCATTCTCTGTAATGAAAGCCGAGGACAATTTTAAGCTTTTTAAGTATCCATGTACTCTGTAATGAAGGAACTTTTCATCCATACATTTATTAGAAGTACCAGTCAAAGAGTGAGAAACTGTCTCCATGACTTTGTCCGACAAGTGAATCATTCGGACACCAAGGTAGAAAACTTTAAGTATGAATTCTCCATTACACTAAGGTGACTTCTATCCTAGTTGTTGGTTTTAAGAACAAAAACTTGCTTTTCAACCTTGGACAGCAGAACTGTTGATGGGATTTCCCAGTAACTCACTGTTTGGTGAGCAAATACTCACCATTTTACATCAAATATGGTGACTCAATAATGATGTTCCAGGTTTGTTGTGAGCATTGCAAGTTTGACTTTGTTGTTTATCTGGTGTTTTACGCGTGATGATTAGATTATTAGTTTGTGTGCTCCTCTTTCGCTCTTAGAAGATCCACTTACTTTTGAGCCTCAAGGCGCATCTGCTCTCTTCGCTGCCTCCTCTGCTCCATACGGCGGTCAAAATCATCATCCATGGTGCCCAAAAGACTATCTTCAATTTCTGAAAGGCAAAATCCTGGAATTAGTCTGACCATTTGTCCTTTTGTTTGTCATCAACTAGTTGATCTATCTTTTGTCTGCTGTACCACATAGAAATTTTTTCTAGCACAGCTGGATCCTGAAAACACAGGATGACTCTCACTCCCATCGTTACGGTAGTTCCCCAGCTTTGTGAGGTTTAATACCTAGTTGCTAAGATAAAAATGTGATAAAATAAATTGAAAAAGTAATTACAAATGAACATTAGCTCGGCAGCACATTAAAAGTATAACGGATCCCCCTAGACAGCTTCAAGATTTGCAAAGAAATGGTAAGAGCTCGAGCTCCTCCTGGTTTACAGTACCTTAGCAGTAGTTGATGTTTAGTGCCTGAGCAACACAGCCTCCACTCTTGTCATATATCAACTTCTACCCTGTGGTTTATATCTCAGTCCTTCTTTAGCACAAAGAATTCCTCCTTGTTCTTTCAGTGACTTGAACTACCAGAAAAGGCAAAGCCTGCCTCTATCCTCCTCACTCTCTCTCCCTGCATCCCTCCTCCCTAATCTGACTCCTGCTCTTTCTCTCTGTCTCACTTTCCCCTCCCTGGACTCTAATTTACGTTTGCCTCAAGCTGCTTCTCTAAGTTTTTCTTGCTTCATCCCTTCTTTCTCCCTGCATGCCTTATGTGCTTAATTTCAAATGTATACATTTTCTTTTGTTTCAATTTTAATTTTATTCTGGGTTCATTTCTTAAAAGTCCTCTTAAAAGTCACGTACACCTCGTGCACTTCTGCATTCAACTTCCCCACACCCGCTTTAACCTCTTTCCATAGCTGCTTCCATTCACTGACCTAACTGATCTGTGAGCAACCTGTCAGTACAATATTTGCTCTAGATATTTGACCATATAACCACACAGAAGTTGATGTCATTGGACTTAATTGTATTTTAAATTGATCACCACAATGCTTGTGTGACAGCACAAGTTCAAATCTGATTCGTTTAATATTACACATATTCAGTTTCCAGTCTTGTCTCAAATTGTGCAAGTGAATAAAAAATGTGTGTGGTTGGTTGGCTCACTGCACCTACAGCCATATTTGCAAGGATCTCGCTCAAAACCACTGACAGAACTGACTCGAAGAACGTTAAACAAAGGAGGGATATGTGCTTAAGTCTTGTTGATATTATTTTACTTGCTTTACATGTCTTTATTCCGAGGTTCTTTATTAATCAAACTAAATTAAACTTTATTGTTGGTTGTAAATGTAAACCTATATTTTTGAATTGTGTTGGATTGTCTTATACTTTTATATGTGTTTTCCTAATGAATCAGTACCTGTACTACTCACTCACAAAAAGAATGAACAAGCTACTGAACATCCTTCTGAATGGGCATAGAGGCCCATCCTCCACCGGCAGCATAAGATATGGGACAGCTTTATTTGAATGTAGAGACTGGAAAGGTGTGATACTCTGAGCTAAGCACCCATCATCAATCTTAATAATCCTTCCATGTCCCTCATTTCAGTTTAACTGAGGTCTTCTGAAACTGCATATCAGATGCTTCTTTAGCCCTAAATGTTTTTGTGAAAGTCAATTTGTAGCGTTGTCCAATTGTTATAAACTGATATTTTTACTTTGTACAACTTCATAATTCACTGCTCAGATCTGTACAAAACTGTTTTTGTACAGAGGGCAGCAAGTTCTGCCGTAAAATAACGCTTTAATAGCAGAACTTTAATGCTAAATCTCCTTATTATGGGAACCCAGCCATCAGTTGATACTCTGAATTTGAGGGGGGAAAAAACTACAATTATAAACTGCAAATATTGATTACAAACCTTTCTGCAAATGCTATGAGTAGATTATTCTCACAACTTTGCTGAGACTCAACTGCATTGAGACATGAAATGGCAAAACTGTCAGTGTCAGAGTAAACAAGAAGATTAGTGCAAATTGCTTCAAGTAAACTAGTGCTTTTTATTAAGCGCTCTTGTTATTAAAGCAGCAGGGGAACACTTTATTAATGGTTAGGTCATCCTCATTCAAGACACTTTATGCCAGATTTCGGGGGGTAAATGTTTTGGCTTGAAAATCGTACATTTGTCTTTCCCTTTAACAGCATGATGAGATGCTGGGGTGTGATGTACTACGACTTCACAGAGTTCCCATTTAACTTATTCCCTTCATATCAGAGTGTTTTTTCTTCTCAGTTTAATGAGACATTAATGCAATGTATTTTGTCCCCAGCAGTTGAGCACAGCTAGCTTTATCCGCTATAGTGGTTGTGGTCATCAACATTTTAGATATCAGTATCTCCAGTTCTGACCAGAGCTCACCAACAGTCCAGATGGGTATAGTAGTTTAGTTTTTACAATGGCTGGTACCATGTAAAAACATATATGATTTGAGTGTCAAAAACATCCTCCTACAAGGCATTTGAGACCTAAATATTTTCATCCTGTTCAGTATAGCCACACTGAAAAGATTGAAAAACTAAGACACAAATGAATTACTCAGTAACTTGATAACCTCTTTGCCAATGTTAATGAAATCAGAATAACTTACCAATTTTTCATCCATGCTATCGGGTCAAAATGTCAATTTTATCATATATTTTAATAGTTATTGTAAACTATTGATGCTGCCATCAAGAATCAGGGCTATGGGATGTAAAGTAGTGAGTGTTGCATTCTAGCCCACTAAAGCTAAACGTTAGCATGTGAGCTAACTTTTGATCCACTTCCTTCCTGTATCTGACCAAGTCCTAGAAATCTTGTTGCTGTTGTTGTTTGCTTTTGACCCTCAATTAATATTTTAGAATCACATGCCTTACACAAAATCAACAAATTTAGTCCAAAATGCAGTATAGTATAGGACTGGTTGGAGATCATAGATCACTCACATTTGAAACACAATGCATTCTTAACCTGGCTGTCTGTCAGGTTAAGAATTGACTTTAAGACCTTTTCATCATTTTATAGCACCTACTTCATGATTTAGCTGCTGCATATTTTTCTGAGCCACTGAACCATGGCACAATTGCCTTTTGGGCCACCCAACCAGAACCATCTGTTTGTAGCATGGACCAAGCATAAAACCAAAAAGTGACTATGGAGCAATCTCTTCTTTCCCATTACATCAGCTAATCCCATTACATTTTTTAATGGGCTCTCACGATGGATATTCATGTAATTTTTCTCCAAGAATTGTAGGCATAATCCATGCAGTTAGCAGACATCACATCAACATTTAAAGCCATGCTCTCCGGCCCTTACAGGTAGATAGAGGTGAGACCTTCCCACCTTTGCATCAACCTAATTCTTCACACGGTCAAACACACACCGGACTGTTATCCATCACTCCCTCACTGTTGTTCCTATAGCATTGATTGACATGGCACAAGCTGACCCATCTCTAAGCCAGGAGCTGGACCATTATGGACTTTATGGAGCATCAAAGACTGACTGACCAGCAGCCTAACAGCTTGCAGACATGTCAGCTGTGATCCAGGCCTGTTTGGATTGGCCCGAGTCCAGAAGGGCAGACAAAGCTCTTTACTTCTCAAGTGTAGAACTTCACCAATGTGAAGGCTAGAGGTGAGGCAGGAGAGTTGAGGCTTTCTACCTCCCAAGTTGTTCACAAATATTGATGCATCCTTAGTGCAGATAAGTTAAGGGAAAAACAGCTGTCCCATCATTCACTTAACACTTCATAAGTATAGATTAGGTTTGTTGTTAAAAAAATCCAAATGTTAAGTCTCCCGGTGATCATACTGGCAGAATGTCTGACTGTACCTTCCCATGAAATGGAGACTTTCCCTCTAAGATCCAAACATTTAAATTACAAGATATTCCAATAATCTCCTAAATTAGATGTGGAGAGTTTGTCTGACCATTGTTGCCCTCAGTTAGGAGATACATGTTCACAAATCCTTCGCACATGATGGGTCCTGAGGAAAATGTCTAATTCTTACATCTGCAACTGCTTTGTCATGTCTGGGTAAGCTCTCTCCTTTGTTTTCTCTCTTTTTCTGCGGCCACTTGGATCTCGTGCAAATGAAAACTCGCAACCGGCTTACCATCATCTCTATTTCTACCTCTAACATTTACCAGACACTGTTCATGAAGATTTAAGTACACATTTTAACACAGGAGGAGAAAGGCAATAACAAGGAAACAATTCTGGTTTTGTCCAGGTGGATAGACTTGCCTGGCGTAGATCCAATCACTCATCAGGTGATGTAGACCGTAAGAAAGTATTCTTTGTTCTTCTCTATTTGCCAGTTTAGGGGTAATATCCCCAACACTTTGGCTGACAAATATTATTAATTGGCCAAATATTAAGCCTTTATCTTCTTATATATCAAAAGACTTCACAGTACAAATGGAAGCCTCTCATGGTTCAGATCTGGCCTAGAAGAAAATCAGTAAAGCGTAGACTAAGGTAACATCAGGAGCCTTACTTTCATCAGCTGCACAGTAGAAGAAAAAAGGTATACCTCCAGCAGATGAAGATGAAGGTTTCTGTTATAATATACATATATACTATACATCTAAAATAAATAATGGAACGACTGCAAAGGATAAAAGTGGCTCATACTTAAGCAGTGATTATTCTTTAAAACTCACTAAACTAGTGTCTGGACATTTGGATGATCTATCAGATTTGATGATAATTGATTACTTTGGAAAATACTAGGTAAAATAGGTAAATACTGTATTTTATGACCTATTCTAAAATAAACTCAGATTTACCTGAAGCATTTTTTCACGCGGTTCACTAAAAGTTATAATAATTCGGATTATTGCCTGGTATGCAATAACAAAATGTATTATCCCCAAATAGAAGCCCCATAATTGCATGAATTGCAGGGCCCTTTTTTGTGTCTCCATTCATCATAGCGTTGTTAACACCATGCGCTATTTCTATATTTTCTGGCTTGAAGATGGAGTATAAGCCAATGTATCAACCAGAAATCAGGATGAAGAAGAATGAAGTATTTGGCGCTGTTAAAGGCAGATGCACCACTTAGATTTGACTTGGAAAGATATAGGCTCTGCATCATCAGTCGGGGAAAACCTGCAGGGAACCGCTTCCAGTAGATAAAATCCTAGCAGATGCCTTAGACCTTAAACTGGAACTTCAGTTATCTTAGTTGTAGAGCTATGTAGGTAACACAGCTGTGATAACATGAATATATAGTTGATCTACTATTATACATCTTTCATAACTTTTAATGTTATTATATACTTATTAGATTCTCAGTAGGCAACTTAGGCATCCACGAAATAATAGCCTCCACGAAATGTATAAAAAAATACATAAAATACAGTCTACAGTAGTTTTCAGATAACTTCACATAACTACATTTTCAGATAAAATAAGACATGACTTTTTGTCAGAAGAAAAAAAAAGGAGCTTAAATGGACTAATGAACCGTCGCCTGAGAGGTGTTTGCAATCAGTCACGAAGCTCCAGCTGCTAACTTTCTTTTTCATACATGACCAAACATGGTCATGTATGAAAAAGTCCCTTACTAGGACACAAATTCCACACAGTTTACAAGCCACAACACACTGTAGTGGTGACCATCTCTGCTGGTTGTCTGAATGTTTGTTTACAGTTTGGTCCTGAAGTAGTATGTGTTGTTTTGTGGCCGACAAACATTGAGTGGTCAAGCAGATATTGGCGATCATTTTATGGTTCACAGGCTCTACAGGATGCTCACAGAATATTCTCATCTACCCACTCTGAGCTCTTTGTCCTAATAAGCAAATAGACACTGGTAAATAAATGATCAGCATCAGACAAGTTTAGAATCTAACAAAAACGTAAAGTCATTGAAACTGGAATAAAATGTCTGGTAACTCAGGAGGGTAAAGTAATCGAAATTGAGGACTGAACTGTTTCCTCCTCGACTGAGTTTAATAGAAATAGATGCAGTTATGTGCACTCCCTGTTCGGCAGCGCATCAGCTCAGATGGTGTACTCAGCCTCCTTTTAAGGAAGTCCACAGGCAGTGTTTGTTGTAGTGTCCTTGCTTGGCAAAGTGCAAGGCTGTGGACAGTGAACATGGTTTACTCTAGGAAATACCTGCTGCTATACAAAGCGGACATCAAAGAATAACTTATTTCCATTGTGATAGCTATAAATCACTTTTTCATAATGATACTGGGGAGGGAGAGTACAGCTGGGCCGCTGATTGTCTATGTGACTGTTGTTGAGAGGAAAAGACTATTAAGTGACAATAAAAGTTTCAAATAGTGGAATACGAACAGATGGGCAATTAATATAATTAATCTATTTTAAATTGTTCTACCACAGATGAATGGAATGCTATTATTCCTTACATTTCAACTGTCAGAGTGGTTGTTTATGAATCACACCATTAAAGTCACATCTACTACTGCTATCCTCTGATCTGCTCATGTGGAAAACCATTTCCTCTCTCGTAAAGTTACACACCTGTGCATCCGGAGAGTCGACCCCTGAAAATCACAGCAAAGACTTATCTGAGCTCAAACTAAAGCATTGGTAGCTGACTGTATTTTTGTCCTGATTTGGCAAATCTGATACTAAACTCTTGTTAACGACATGCTATGAATTCAAACTGTTTAAAAGTCCTCTGTGATCATGTTCGAAGGAGAGACTGAAACTAATTTGTTGCAGACATAAATTACCAGCTAAACAACTCAATCAGTACAGATCAGCCCACTCTTCCTATTTGTACTTGTTGTTAACCTGTGTCTTTAATGGAGAATTAAAATCTATTTCTTTTGACTCTTTATACGCTTAATCTACTGCTAATATGCAGCTTTTCATTCTTCTCTTGCCAAATTGATTTGATTTCAGTAAACAAGAAGGGTGCTCTCAAAACACTAAATCATTTCCAGTCTCCAATGAGATGAGTCCATGGTCATAACAGAATTCATACTCCATCCCCATGCGGTTGTACCTTTTATCTTCAACACCATCTAAGGAATAGGAGTCTCACTTGGCATGTGAACAACGGCAAACAGCGTTTCCACAGCCAGATGTCTGTTCAATGTATGAGGGACAGAAACAACAGTCCAACTGCAATGTTCAATGCTACGATGGAGAGAGCCGATTAAAACGCTGAGCCTCGAGGAGAGGGAAAAGAAGAATCTGGGAATTTAGAGTCACAGATTTGAGGGAAATACAATATAACCCCATAAAATGCAGATGTAGCTTGCAATTACTTCATGTAAATTCTCCCTCTTATCCTGTAGGAGCAATGCATAACATACAATTTCTATCACCAAGTTTTAGCTTTGTGATCATCTCTATTAAAGAGTATTAAAGATTTAAATGTGAATCCAACCATGCATCTTCAAATACTTCATCAAATGATGATGCACAGAGACCAACAGGACTCCAGCATTATATAGATCTTAAAATAATCAACTCCAATCTTTGTATCAAACTTCACCCTTAAGTGCTATGAAAGAACACATATATATATATATGCAAATGAGACCTTATCATCATCAGACTTACCAGGCCGGCAGACCAAAGGGACTTTTTACTGCTGGATTTCAGCAGAGAGACAGCAACCAGAGGTTTATATGTACTAAATGCAGCGTACAGCCCCGCCTACTCAAACTACATTCCAGTGCTGCTCACACAGAGCTCATGGATGTTCAAATGTCATGCCACTGATTACTCTTAATACGATATTGGCTATTTGTTAGCTCAAATATTGGTTATACCAATAAATGATCTGATCTGATACTGAAGAACTGTTGAACGATGGTCTGTAACAGCCTGTTTGTTACAACAACTTTGACATGACATATCTGGGAATAGGAATCACGCAGATTATCATGTTTATTTAACAGCATTAGTATCAATTACAGGATATAACAGAAAAGTCTGAGATTGTCAAATTGAAAAGAATACTTAAGTCTCTGGACTCATCTATTTCCAACAGGTTAAAGGGAACCGGAATCCAAATAACCTACACCAGGGTTGGTTTATCAGCTGGATTACACAACAAACACTGAACAGATTTACAGGATGCTGTTCGGAGGACGGGTCTGAAAACAACCCATCGTTGATTAGAGGTTGATATCTGAGTGTCTGCAATTTTTGTGCATCCAAATAAAATCTGCAACCACCAGATTTAAATATAGTGTATAGTGTGGTTAGACCAGGCTTGATTTAACTAAAGGGGACCGTTGGGTGTTGGTGGAGGTAAGGGTTCTACTGAGTTCATTTATAGAATTCTGACACCTGACAATGTACGATGAAGCTAGTTAAATTGTCATACAAGACAAAAATAAAAAAACACAACTTTTGGGAAATATTTATTTCCTCTATACAGACTCTCATATGGCATGTTGCAACAGCAGGGGAGACATGATATAATCTTAAATTAAACAACAAATATCACAGTGTTTTCTACTTTCCGTTATGAACTGATCTCTTTTCAATTTTTGACCGAACGAGTACAAAAGCATAAAACCAGACAAACACAAATACAGTGGAAACATGAGCTGACAAGTTAATGCCGGTTGTAATAATGTCACTCATATTACCTGTTTTATATATTATCCTCGCCAGATAACATGACTCATAAATAAGAATTGAAAAATAAAAACAGAATAATGCATGTACTTTACAATTGAACTTTTTAAAAAACGAGTTATTCTAAACTTCACAGTTTCATTAAATTAAGGAGGTAATAAATTTAAATAAATAAAATTGTAATTTTAACTGTAAATTGATACAAAAAAATCAAGTATCATACCAAATAACCATGGCTGATGGCTTCACTGTTACAAAGTCAACCCAAGAGTTAATGTTTTACATAAACTCTACAAAAATACCTTTTTTAGATATATAAACACATATAAGTCACCATACAGGCAGAGGTGAGGTCATGTAGTGTAAAAATACATGAAAACAAAACACTGCCTCAATGTTTATACTTTACACAAATACACACAGTGAAGACACATTCAAGGTACATTTAGAAAACTTCCCTTGCCTTTGTTGGACCAGTATGAGCAGCGACAAGAATAAATTCTGAATCCATGTCAGGGCATTATTGCATACTTTATACAGGAACTTCACTGTAAAAAATATAACAATCTATTATATCTTTTCAACAGACATTTCAAATTCATTGTCGTTTTCTGATTTTATTTAAGGTTACACAAGTCTCTTCACTGTATCTAATGAAAGTGCACACATGCAATGAGAAGACAACTATGTTTTCCTCATGGCCAGTTTAGTGCTTTCCAGTTGATGGTTTGGCTTTCCCTTGTTCCTCCACCTTTTTGATTGCCGCTTGAATCTTTGCCTGATCTCCCAAGAGACGTCGTGGTTTTACAGGCTTGAGGTTTTCATCCAGCTCAAGCAGCACGGGGATCCCTGTAGGTAAAGTTACGTTGGCAATATCCTCATCTGATATACCTGTTGAGGTAAGAACATTAAAATTCAACATCATACAAGCAACAATGGTAGAATTTGCACAAATGCAAACAGATAATAAATCTGTATCAAATGGGAAGTCAGGCTGAATTTTTCATCACACACTCATAGTATGAAAATTGTGGCCATAGTTAATTTCTCATGCTATCTTTTTACACATGCGCAGCATCAATTTTCTGTTACAATAATCTCATCAGGTATTAAAAGTTATCCAATGGAACACTGATGCACATACATTGGTAGCCTTGCTGTGTGTTTTAAACTATCATTCTCTCTTTCATCTGGTTATTTCATGCTGCTGTTACGCACACCCTCCAACTCAATTCTTTAAAGTTTTAAAACCACAATGAGTAGTTCATTTTAAGTGCTCTTATTTGGAAGGATAACATTGAAACTAAGGCTGGTCGGCACCGAGTATGTGTTCTAACGTGTTGAATTAACATTTGTCGCCCTCGAAAAAAAGGGTTGAAATAACAGGTTAGAACACATACTAACTCTCCGCGCTGCGTTTCTTCAACAAATTGTATGACATTTGGAAGTTCTTTGTTTGATTACTTTGTCTAGGTAGTAATCACTGAAGATTGTCAACATCTTCAACAAAAATTTGCTGTTCTAGAGATGCTTTGACATAGATATCTATCTATCGTAATTTGGCCTTGTCAAAGTCACTCATAATCTTGGCTGGCCAATTTACCCTCATTGCAAAATATCAACTTCAACACATGCTACCTAATATATCCCACGTACTGGCCGGTGCCATTCAAACAACACAGTCAATGTTATTTTGACTTCACCTGCAAGTGGTTATAATGTTAAGGCCATTTGGTGAATATATTATGTTGCATGCCATTATATAACAGCCCCTTTGCATTGATTTACTGTGTCTTGTGGCACGGTGCCTCCAAAGCTTATGGGTGTGATGAAAGGTCAGGTCTTAGCTTCACAGCAGTAACCACATGTAACATAAACTCATTGGCCTTTTTGCATAAGTTCAACCTTCCAATTCAGGAACTGAAATGTGCCCTCCCAAATTCAACTACTCTGACTAGCATCAGCAGCCTGAAGGGTTTAGGAGCTGTTGCTTAATTAAACTGAGAGCAATCCACCCTGAAAAAAAAAGCTAAGATGGCACTGGTAGCCTGGATCAGTCTAGTGACATACCTTCCAGGTGCTTTAGCAGAGCCCTGCAGCTGTTTCCATGTGCAGAAATGAGCACAGTCCTGCCATTCCTTATTTCTGGCAAGACAGTGCTATCCCAGTATGGCAACAGCCTTTCCAGAACCTCTTTCAGGCTCTCTGCCTTTGGGAGATTTTCTTTTGGGACGTCACAAGTGGTGTACCTGCGATCATTGTAAATTTCCAGGAAGTAAGGATGGGATTCATCAATCTGAGGTGGAGTGATGCCATAGCTCCTTCTCCACAACTTGACCTTTTCCTCTCCATGTTGCAAGGCCATCTCTGCACGATTCAAACCAATCAGGGAACCATAGTGGCGCTCATTCAGTCTCCATGACTTGATCACTGGGACCCACTCCTGACCCATAGCCTCCAGCACCAGCCATGCTGTTTGGATGGAGCGGCTGAGTATGGAGGTGAAGACTAAATCAAATTGGTGGCCCTGCTCCTTCAGAAGCCTGCCACAGTCCTGGGCCTCCCTCACACCATCTTCGCTCAGCTTCTGGTCAACCCAGCTGCAGAATCGGTTCTCCTTGTTCCAGGCTCCCTCCCCATGCCTCAGCAAAAACAGTTTGTAATTGGACATCAGAGGCTGAAACCTGCACGCAATCAGCAGAAAGTACTACCGTTAATGCAAGCGGGGGCTTAAATATTAACAAATACAAACCAAATACTATTAATATTTTGCTTAAAGGTTGACAGTTACCATAATTAACAATCACTCAGCGGACGCCTATACTGTTAGATAAAATTAACTTACTATGCTGATGCTGACTATAATCTTTTTAGTACGTCTGAAAGGGTAACTACTGCCGAAAGAGCTACGTAAATGTCGAGGCAAAGACTTGACGTAAAAGAACACAACTACAGATATTTGAAAACTTCAACCAAAGATTATCAAGAAAATGTCATCTTACCCTTTGTGGGTTTTCAATCGAGCATAAATTTAGCTTGTAGAGTCGTGAGTCTTGATAATATTTGGTAGACCATGGACAGTTGTCATCCTGGAAGCGCTGATGATAGACAAGCTGTTTGTCCAACTAGAAGGGAGATTGTCGCATGTGGGCGGTCCTTGTGCCGAATGTTGTGCCCATATTAGGAGATGTAACGGCCATGCAGGCACGTTGAGAGTGAGGGAGGAGAAGAGTAGTACTAGAGGCACAGGCTGCTAGCTAATTGTTGATGTGTTTCTGTCTGGATTGTGTGACCTAAAATTGCCACGAGGATTAATGGTGTTTGACTTTAGTTTAAATCACCCTTGTTTACGTGAAGAGACAGCCTATGTAAGCCAGTACACTGCCTTACAATGAAGCCAGAAGTGTCAAGATAATAGAGAGCAGGATGGAGTCCGTTTTGACTAATTCCAAAGTATGTCAGTAATGTAAGTTCTTAAGGAAAACCGTAATCGTTTAAACATTAGGTTGGTAAATATTACAAAATAAATGTATTGTTCACACCACATTAAAGATCCCCCCCCACCCCACCCCAACATATTTGAGCTTCAATGAGGTCTGGTTATGGTGTTTAAAATCTGACTTTATCACAACTGTATGCAAGCTAATTACAAATGCATTAAAGGTTGACATTGGTTTAACATAACACAGGAAAAAAAGATTCTTCCCAGTAAAGTTTCAAGTGCACTCATCCCAAGATTACTATGATTACCATTACCTGGATGAATGACAATCTACACAAACATCCAAGTGTTGCGGGACTTAATAGAGCAGTTCCTGCTCAGAAACCCTCCATTGTGGTTGCACTAAAGCAACCCTGCAAAGAAAAGGGGGCCAAATTGACACCACATACCCCTTTTTCCAGATCCAAGGCTGGTTCAGTGCCAGTTCCTAATTCGGAACTCGTTGTTTACTTTTTCACAGCCAAAGAACTGGCCCTGTGTAATCTAGAAACAAAATCAGTTATTTCAGGGCCAGGGAGAGTAGGATTATCGTAATGTGCAAACACAGCCTGACATGGCTGCAGCAATGGATGGATGGAGGGTCGAAGAGATCAGAAACAAATTGAAAAAGCTGAAAATGAGTGGTAAATTAGAAACTGACCTCCAGTTATAGGAGGCTTTTGGTTGTATTTTGTTGCAGCTAAACTAGTTATTAAATTCCAGGGAAGAAAATGTTTTCATGCTGTTGATTTATGTATGGAATCACCTTCTTTCCATATGAATTCAATTATCATTTAAATCTTGTGTTAATACAGGTTGACTCTACTATTTTGAATTTTATTTAAGAAATCAACACAGTGATGAGACAAAAAGAGAGGAAATCAATCTTTTTGTAGACCAGGTTTGGTGATTATACTCAAAATTAATGTTTGTACTTGACTGGCATGAAGATTTGGGACAATGCATTTCCCTGCTGGGGAAACATGGCCAGAATCATGTGAGTGGCATACCAAAAGGGGATCTGGTGTTCTGGAATAGTCAGCAGAGAGTCTAAAACTAAACGTGATAGAAAATCTGTGGGTATGGTTAGCAGCTCTGACTGAAGAGTGGGCTACCAACCCTCAGAATAACATCTGGAGGTTGAGAAGTCCAGGAAGAGACGGATTTATGACTGTCATCAATGCTAATGATAACACTGTCTTCTCCAGTTTTGCCAGCAGAAAAAATATGAATTAAGATTACCAAGTGGAAGGTGTCCAACTCTATTACCTGAGAAAACATGCTATTTTTTACTGAAATATGTAACATACAAGTGTCCTGATTTTTTACCTTTAAAATGATTACCATGATTATCTTATGTTATTGTGGTGATAACTGCCAGAAACCTCTATTTTAATAAAAAAGATACATGCACCATCAAACAATACCCTGATTCATATGTATATTGAAATATTTACTTACAAGTACATTAAGCTGAGAAAAATAATTTTGTCACTGAGTAGTTTTATTTAGATTTTATTCAAAACTTAATTCATAACACTGCTTTGTTTTATGATAATGTGCATAAAATTGGTGATCATGGATGGTCACGTTATGTTACTCCGTAATGAGGTGCCTCTGGAATATGGATTTATTCTCTTTATCAGTCAGTCTTGGAGAACATTGAATATTCAAATTAGTTTCTCATTGTTTTTGTTGTCGTCTAAAGACACATTTTAGGTAATGTGGCGAACTGAATCCCTATTCAAATCAATAATTGTAGAAAAATATACCAATCCCCAACATCTCTAATTATTGCCTGTTTATTATTTTATATAGCAGAGATCAAAAACAAGTCAGCAACATCACTACACATGATTTGGAAACCCATTATTGAGTCTAATGGGTGCAAAAAAACGTCACAGCTATGAAGCTCTTAAATATGTTATTTACATATGGTTTTCATTATACACCATATCTTATCTCACATATGTTTGATGTGATTAATAATACATTTTGAATTTAAAACATGCTAACGATTGTCATTTACACAAGTAATAGTTCCCCTGTTAATCAATGTTCATTGTCATTATTAAGTCCACCGCAGTCACATAAGTCACTGTTTCACAGCACCTAACACTTTCCACAAGATCTACTGCCCAGCATCAAACAGCTTCTTTCTGCCCTCCATTCCAGACATGGCATCCACGTTCTTACGCCAGTCAGTCACTTCCTCTTTCTGTGGGATAAAAAAATTATTTTGAATGTGCTCATTTTGACTGGAACATGATTACTTAAGGCAATTTTTGTACAGCAAATAAACCTACAGAGCTGTGAATATAGAGATTCAAAGCCAAAATATTGACGAAAGAATGAAATTCATTCACTCAACAGCCCAGCCTCGGATGTGTTCAACTTCTTTCTTCCTCCGCATTTTTTAATCTCATGTCAGGTTGTATCTACTTTTTAGGTTGTTCAAACTTGTTTAACCAACTCAGCTTTTACATCAGGCCATCAGTTGTGGTACCAGATTAAGCTGCTTTAATTAACATGCCATCTTTCAAAGCCGTGTGTGAAAGAAATTGTTTTCTTCAGCTTGAGCATTTATATTAATGTCCTGGGTTTTATCCGCTACACTGCCTGTCCAAGCTTTATGACTTAAACAGTGCTGTTAACTGTTACATATGTTTTTGTCATGTACATGCTGTGTTTAATAAACATATACATTCTTATGAATCCATGTAAAACCAAACTGATACAGAGTGGAAAATCCACATTGGGTAATGTCACGAGACATTATCAAGTGTTGTCTCAATAAATTGAAGATAAAGCCAGCAGCCTTACCTTCTCTTCCTCCTTCTTCACAGTCTTGAGGTTGGCCTTGAAGTCCACAGATTCTTTGACCCTAGCGCCCAGCAATGCTCCCAACATGGCGTCAGCAGAAACCCTCACCCTCCTGAGGTTTGGTCTCTTCATCTTGCCCTTCAACTCAAAGATCTTCTGAGATAGGTCCTGTATCTGTTTCCATCACAATTGACAAACCCACCTTCATCATAACCTTCAGATGCTCAGTTTTCAATGAACACTGGCTACATAGTTAAACGGATCCCTTTATAAGGTGCATAATTACATCCGGACTAAAACACAGCTTTTCACAAATGTTACTTACCTCCCTTTCATTTTTCAGAACTTTAGCATTTATGTCATAACGCTCCTCATCAACCACATCAATTTTCAGGTGCAGCTCTTTGCAAAGGGTCTGTGGACAGATACCTTAAGTGAATTAGACATGTTTTAACACCAGGTGTTCAAATGTAATTGGTCTGGATAACTGGAAATACTGGACTAGTCTACAGTCAGTGACAGTGGAACATGTGCTTACTTTTTAAAATAATATATTACATGATCTAAATGATATGAAAACCTTCCACGTTCAGAGTAATATGTAGATTTTTTGAATCCAATCTATGTATTTCATTGGAACGGTTTTTGTAATGATCTATTACGATTACTGACACAGAGTTCTATGTATTACCTTCTTGAAGTGACACTTTATTCTTGGCACGGCATTGCTGTTGAGGTTTTCAAATGTCCTTTTTCACCTCTTTAAGGCACACTGACTAAGTTCGTATTTAGGTAGAAGCAGAAATCTCACTTGCAGATACCTCAAATCTTTTGCAAATAGAACACAAAGCCGTCTCCTCACAGCTACATAGAAGGACCATTACAGTGGGTGAGTAAAATTCATTTTTGGGTGACATAACCCTTGTAAAAGGTTTATACAGCAATGGCTAAATCTTTTACAGGGGTTTACAGGGGCAGAAAAAAAGCTATTAAAAAGCTCCAGAGATAAACGTACCAGTAGATCCTGCAAAGGCATGCTTGACATTTGGAGTACCGGGACCCTGTCAGAGAGGTTTTTCTCTCGTTCTTCTTTTCTTACGTGCTTTTCATTGTCAAGCATAGTCATCGCCTTCTTCAACAGTTTGGTCTGGTGCACGTGTGAAATTACACTTCAGTCACTCAGAAAAAGCTCAATAAAAATATGGCAAATATGTGATTGAAAGTATTAATATGCAAGACTAACAGTCAAAATACCTTCAAGAACAGTCTGCGAGATGCAGTGATCTTTGGCTTTGGTTTCTGCAAAAGACACATGTCAGATTCCATACAGAACATTATAAGAGACAGTGTATAAGAAGTTCCCTCAAATGAATTACCCTGGTATTTTCTGTTGACTACCGCAGAACAGAATATAGCAGAATGTCATTTTACTTTTATTTTAAAGTCACATTTTATTTTTTGTTTCAGATATATACATATTATAAAGATGGCCATGAATATTTGTGGAAGTTGAGAATAGAATCCCTCTGCGATATATTAGTTCCACAATTGTGCTTGATTCAATTCAAATTGAATTGATTGATTTATAAGTGGATTCAACTTACCACAGGGCTATCCAGTTAGGAAGGTTGTGTCCGTAATTCAACACCAGAAGGAGAACATGTGGAATTAATTAACATTTGGGAATTTTGAATACAACAATCTGAGTTATATTAATATTGTGACAATGAGTGTGGAATGGATATACTTACGCTTCAGACATAGTTAAAATTCACCCCTTCTAAAATCTATGAATGACAAGAAGAATGTAATTTAATTTTGGTGATCAATACACGTACATGTTTGCTTAGTTAGTATGTACAGGATTAATTCAAATGTGACAAAACTGAAATGGTTTTACCACTTCTGACCAAGAGATCCTTCATAGCATAGGTTGCAGTTCCATAGCAGTGGACAAGAACAATGTGCGACATTGCCTAAAGGTCAATGTATGGCTGTATTTAAGAAATACTCAAAAGTTAAAAGAAATGTATTTATCAGACCAGCAACAAAATCTCACTCATCTCAATACATCTTCTTTAGATGATAAGCAATGGCATAGGTGGCATAGAAGCAGAACACATGAATCAAATTCAAAGCAAAATGTGTTATGTATAACCTTTACGAGGTAATTCTGTTTTAAATCGGATAAATATAGATAAAAATAAAAACTCTGTTCCTTGTCTCAGAAGTTCTGGAAAGAGAATGCTGTTTTATATGAGACATCTTTCCGTCAAATACAATAATATGACCATTCATAAGAAACTTAAATAGCACAAACATGAATGCTGTTTCTGGAGAGAATTCAAGCCATGCTTTTTGAATTTGGATTTACATTCAGTGATTTATCCTTTCATGTCGGAAATATTTCAGTATAGATTTCCTTACCTTACAAACTCGGAGACAAATACTCAGAGGTATTTTTTTTTCTGAGAGGAGAAGGACAGAAAGAGGGTGGATATATAGATTCCTGGGCTTATGTGAGTGGCTCACTAAAATAGCTCCTCTGTTCTCAACATTCACACTCACGTCACACACAGCCAACCAGTACGAGGTCTGAAAAATCTCACCTCAGCCGTCCACCTGTGGTACCGTCATAGTACTCTTATCGCTCTGTTAACGAGGGAGGGGTCCAATATCATGAGTGTTAATCTGAAGATAATCCCCTGAACTGTCTTATATCATTTAGAGGAGGTAAACAATGAGAGGATTGCATCTTTATTGAAAGAATATTATTGGTTTTGTACTGTTACGATAAAAATACATTTAACCACTACTGCTATCATGATATTTAAGGTTTACTAAATAATGTTGTTTGTGGAAGTAGATAGAGAGACAGCAGAGAACCCACAAGCCCTTGTTTATTTGTGAAGGACAAACATTCTTTCTATCCACAAACATGTGAAGAACCTGTGACAGTTTGAAAGAGCTATGCTGCCATCACAAGTCTGCCAAAGAGAACTACTCTCAATATCACTACATCCCTTACACAAATCATTAATACAAATATTTCCTTTTGACCAATAGAGAGCCCTTTACTTTTTATAGTCCCTCTTTATTCAACATCTTTCCCGCTATTTCTATGTGATTAAAGGCAACTGCCCTGGCTACAACCGTTTTAATATTCCTAAATCCGGATCATGTAGTAAAGACAACAAATATTATTAGCAGCTTATACTGAGAAAAGGAAAACAGAGGTAACTTTTTCTCAATTTCCAGAAGCATTAAACAACTTCTTCCTGCCCTCCATTCCAGACATGGCCTCCACGTTCTTACGCCAGTCAGTCACCTCCTCCTTCTGCTGAGAAGACAAAGTGGACATACAGTCAACATCATTAAAATAAACTTAGAAAAAGTTGTTGCTTAAAGTAAAAACACAGGTTTACCTTTTCGTCCTCCTTCTTGACTGTTTTGAGGTTGGCCTTGAAGTCAATGGATTCCTTGTGTTTGGAGCCCAGCAGAACACTCAGCATGGCCTCCGCCGAGATCTTCACCCTCCTTAGGTTTGGTTTCTTAAACTTACTCTGGATCTCAGTGATCTTCAGGTTCATGTTTTCAATCTGGGACCATGTGATAGAAATGATTATATATTTTCCTCAACCATAGTGAGTATAGTGGATTATACATTTACATGGACACAATGTCGACTGAAGCGCCTACGGTTCCTATATTTCCCTTGCTGGTTCACTTTTTCACATCCATATATAAGTTTAAGAACAATGCTGTTTATCCATATTTCTTGTTTGATTAATCCGAAATAAGAACTATATTCTACTTTCAAGCTTGGAAACAGTAATTAATAGTATTTAATTGGAAAATTACACAAATTCATTTTTGTTTTACATTTTGCTGGAGCTTTTGAGTTATTCTCATCATATGGAAGCAGGTTTGTTTTAAAGATTGTTCATGGTTAACTGTATAAGGTATGAGTGATGAGAACAACTGCATGCTTGCCAACTTGTGATGCTCTGAAATAAAAGTTTGAATACTTTCGACGCTCTGATGCTCTTGTGTTATTGTTAACAAAGTGTAGGATTGGGAATGAAAATGTCTTGTAGTTCTCAGTTCTACCAACTGGAGGCAGTGTTTAGCTCTTTACATGTTGGGACCTTGTCTTCATAGCCAGTATCTTTAGGATTATTTCATACATACAGAATGTATCCTTCCACTTAATCTTTGTCAGCTCACCTCCTTTTCATTTTTGGACACTTTTAGGCCAATATCATACCGCTCCTCATCTACAACATCAATCTTGTGTTGCAAGTCTTTGCAAAGATCCTGTAAAAAAAATATAAGTCAACCCCTAGCAGTATTTGGATATTACGTGTATTAGGTATGTGAAATGTCAGAGAAGGTGGATCATCAGAGATGAATTACCATCAACTCCTGCAATGACAAACAAGACAGATCTAGAGGAGGAACTCTTTCTGCCATAGCAGTTTCCCTCTCCTTCAGCGTCTGTACCTTCTCCTCCTGCAGCATCTGAGTAGCGACTGTCAACATTCTAATCTGCAGAAAACCCAAGATTAACAGATGATTACAATCTCTAGACCAATCTGAGAAAATGTTCCATTAACTACTTACAGTTTTAATCAACTTATTCAACACAATATTACCATGACTATGATTTGGACACATCCCTCTGAGATTCAAGACCACAAATCTAACATAATGTATGGTGCAATGTTTTACATTTCTCAGATGCCGGGTACGACACATATCACAATCAGGGGCGGATCTACCGGGATGGAATAGGGGGGCAGTTGTCACCCCTAGAAGAAGTTGTGCCACCCCAACCTTCAACTTAGTTTTGGGCCATTTCCCACTATTCATGTTATATACAATAATATGTGTATTATTTGCTGTACCTGAGTGAAAAAGTTCAAAGTTCATCGAATGCAGCGGAAGAGGACGCTCCTCCACTTGTATCTATGTGTTCTACTATTGCTATCTGTGACAAGTCTTACTATCTTCACTACAGCTACCTATATATATATATATATATATATATATAGTACCCAGCGCCACACCGTGAAATCTCCATGCCACTCTTGCCACCCCATGAAAATGTATCTAGATCCACCCTTGACCTCAATGACCACTCTCTTTTTCGTCTGACAATTTGAAGAGAAGCGCGTTACAAAATACTTTTTCAACATCACATACGAAGACCAAATCATCATTATGAAAATCTTAAATAAAAATTGAAAACATACCTTCAGCCCCAGTCTTCGAGAGGATGAGATCTTTGACTTTTTCTAGATTTTACACATGCAAAATTATTCATTAGATCACCTACAGCACCTACAGCAATACCTACTGTAGTATATACAAACACATGTCCCATTACATTTATTTGTGTGGCGTTAATACTCAAATGCAGCATTGAAATAAAGATTTATCAGATGTTGTATGATAGATACTCACTGCTCTGTTGGCATTTTAAAGGAGAGAGAGAATACACGTCAACATGTTTGTTTAATGAATATCAATACTAGTTTTAAAGTAGACTTTCAAGCTGTCAACAACACAAACAACGGAAATCAAACCAAAAGGGATTACACTCACCCATCAGCCATGATTGTCTTAAATTCCTGAGCTAGAATTAGAAAAAGCGGAAAACTCTTTACAGAAAATGAAAAGTCTGATATTGTGAAATTCCAAATATTTCATGTAATTGCAAAATAGAGTGAAACTCATTCACTGAGCTGTATACTGATGATTGATGGTCTCTTTAAAATTCCTGGTCAAGTATTTCAACCAATCCAAACATTCATTGGTCCATTAAAGATGGGTGAACAAAGTTATTTGCTGCTCACTCAGTTGCCAATTAAGGTCAATTGGATTTTATGTACTCAACAAGTAATTCAGTTGCAATTCCTATTTAGTTTTCATTATATTGGATTTCCACATCTTTCATGTGGAGGAAATTCCAATTGATTTCAATTTTGTGAGAATTAAATAAAATGTGCCACAAATTTGATGCATTGTGCAAATACATAAAAAATTCTAGTTCGACTTTCATTGGTTGTGCAAATGCATGCAGTCACAGATTATACATCCTTCAAATATTATTTTAACACAATCATTTTGAAAGCAAAAGTACTTTGTCATATGCAACCTTCACGGTCTTGATTCAAAAGATGAAAAGAGTCTTTGCTGGTGACAAAGATGTGAATGTTCAAAAGACCTGCAGGCATACGTTCAACTTGATTTTAATCTTAATCACAACATCACTCGAATAAAACAATGCAGCTGAGAAAAGACGGTACTGTGAATTAGAGATTGTATGTAATCTATACATTTCACTAACAAGTCTCAGGAACTCCTGAATATAGACAAGTTATTGAAAGATTCAGCTGAAAAACCTACTTGAAGCAGAGCAGCTCCTTGAGTTGTGTGAGGAAAGTAGCAACCCCCCTTTCTGAGAGGCGATGGAGAATCAGAGATTCATATTTATAAGGTGTGTGTGAAAGGCTTACTGAAATAGACGCCAGCGGTGACATTTACTGTTGCGCATAGCATCGCCACAATATAGAGACAGGAAAAGAGGTAATAAAACTTCATTTGTTGGCTCAAACATTTGTTTAGGACAACACCTGTCGATGCAAGTGACAGTGAACATTAAAAGCGGTGACTACATCAATGCTGGGTCAGTGTCACGCACTAACATTTCACCAGGGCTAGCTTGTTGGAGTCTTGATTGTGTTGTCAAGCAGCCGAAGGAAGAAATCAGACTTGATTCTTCACCTGTTCTGTTTTGTTCATATACCATGTCAAAACATCCATATGATGTGACAAAGAGATCCGTAGCTATATGTCCTCGAAATGAAATAGATTCTCAATCCCGTTGATCTCGTTTCTTGTTTTTATAAATTTCAAGTAACAAAAAAACCACAACTAAATAACTGATCAATAAAGAAATAATCAGCAGTGTAGTGATTACTTGATTAGGGATTACTTTTGGAGGTCGGCTTTGACGTTAACAACAGCTAAATTTAATCACAAAGATTCTTGGTATAATTTCCGGTTAAACTTACTTCCATTCAACGTAATTGGGCCATTATTTATTTGCAGATGTGTGATGAGTACAATAGGCTGATAACACATTGAAGGACCCCCTTGGAGGAAAGAACAAAGCCAAAACTAAGTAAGGCTTCATTAGGGAGGACGAGGAACAAGAACAGGTGCTGTTAGGAGCTTGATCGTTTGTAAAATGAGTCAGCCAAAGTTCAGTCTGTGTCACTGTTGTAACAGAGAGCAAATTGTTAAGTCCTGCAAAAGACTGCGACTCGTGCCGCCAGAGAAGGATAGGTAAGCTGCAACCAATTAAACAGTAATTGTAGGCCATAGGCCTAAGGTCAAATACTAATTTTAGATCGATTCTCGTGGTAGCTTCAAAGGAGTACTAAAACCACTCCTTATTACTTTTCCATGAAATAGAAATACTCACAGGAGAAAAAATAGAGAATAGAATGGTAAAAACTAATGCAGAAAAGATCTGAGTTTACAAAATGCATCCAACTTCATCTGCTATTATTTCTGCTGTGCCCACACAATATTGACAGAATGGAAAGAACAAGACAACCTCCTGTTATTCTGACCCGGGGCTGTTGAAGCAGGGGTGACTCCTATCCTCCACTGTAAGACTTTTTTTTCAGGACTTATATAGTTGGAGCAGATTGACATACATAGTCTCTTTCAACTTTTCTAAATCAATTGAATTAGTTTTGGCACTGAATTTCACCATTGCAGCTATTTTTCAAACTGTAGTTGTTTTCATCAAAGGAGCAAAGTTGTCACCTTGAGAAACTCTTTTGAGTGAGACTATTAAAGTATATAAGAAAAAGATTGAAATGGATCCCTGCCTGGTAAACTCCCATATCTTTCAAACCTCATACTTTCAATTTGTAACAGAGACTTAATGTTAAACTCTATGTTCTGTCACCAAACCCAGGACATGATAAGCCTGACCATAGAGCTATGACATCATCAAGTGTATTTAATCACATTTGACTAACTAACTAAAGCCATAGAAGCCATCTTTCCATGCTGAGAAGTACTTCCTTTGACTACTTAACTCCCATGTATGTATGGAAGGATAGTTTGGCATCTCAAGGAACTTGGTGCTTTGAGATTGTTGGATTGAGTTTATTTTATGTAACGGATCAACTGTGATTTAATGCTTTAAACACTTTACATTTGTTCAGGGTCAATATCAGCTAATTGTATTGTTTAATTGTCCATCTTAATAATTACAAAACACTGCAAATAGGGAATTAACTTTCTATTTTGCGATGCAAAACGTTATTGATGTTAATGTCTACTGATTTAAGAAGACTATTTAACAAAATGTGTTCTCTGTTGCTGTCAACCCCTGACTGGTGTCCCAATCTATAGTCTCAATAATAAACCGAATGATAAAGAATATATTTAAAAAGAAAAGCACAGCAAGGTTTTTATATTAATGATTTATTATCATGTCATACAGCTCCAGGACACTGAATTTTAAGATCAAGCACATGCTTCACACATCTTTATCTGATATGTAACTGTAGAGAAATACAAAATATTTTCCGTAAAATAAACAAAAAGTAAAACATAATTCCATTCCTCTGTAGCCCCACTCACATTTACCCTCGGCTTACTATCGTGAACAGTGACAGGTCAAGTAAAGTAGTGTGGTTATTTATGTTATCCATCACTACTCAGTCTACTGTCCGGCATCAAACAGCTTCTTCCTGCCCTCCATACCAGACATGGCCTCCACGTTCTTACGCCAGTCAGTCACCTCCTCTTTCTGTTGATAGAAGAAAGAAGAAAGAACTCTCTGGTGGGCTGTTCACAAAATAACATCAGCAATACAATAACAAGAATCAAACTTCTATCTGAGTTTGTTGTCAAAGAGTCAACGCAGCTTGACAAATATAAAACCTTGCAGGATTATATGTATGTGTAATATTATTCGTAATAAATATAATTATCCGTCTGTTGCCACTCTTACCTTCTCCTCCTCTTTCTTCACAGTCTTCAGGTTGGCCTTGAAATCCACAGATTCTTTGACCTTGGCACCTAGCAGAGCTCCCAGCATGGCATCGGCAGAGATCCTCACCCTCTTGAGCGCGGGGCGCTTCATCTTCCCCTTCATCTCAAAGATCTGCAGAGACAGGTTTTCAATCTGCAGGAAATCAACATGTGAGTGAGAGGGATGCCATTGTGCACATAATATAAATACAAAAAACGATTAAAACTTTTATAAGTACACTATTGGTACTGACATAATAATAAATATGATTAAGATGTAGTTGTATTTGTAGCAAAGAAAGAGAATGTTTGTGTGGAAGAAGGTGTGAGAATCAAATCCATATAGATCCAACTAGTATGAACAAAAACTTTACCTCCTTGCTATTTTTGGCCACTTTGGCCTCAATGTCATAGCGCTCTTCATCCACCACATCAATCTTTTGGTGCAGTTCTTTACACAGAGCCTTCAGAAAAAAATTAAAATAAATATTTGAATTAAATATATTGAACAAAGTAATGACAAATCCTCTGTCTCGCAGCACAGTGGCACCTTCTTATACGCTTTCATTACTATATTCATTTTGTGGGGCTTAATTTTCTTGTATTTAATATGTGTAAAATTTATGACTACGTTATATGTGAAATTTCTATTTTTATAACAGCAAGGAAAATAATTATTTATAGAGATTGCATGTAGTTTACGAGGCACCTGTCCTCTGATGTACCTCCTGCATATGGACATGGTGTATGCGTGATACCTACAGTGTATAAATCAGAGGGATGCTTGCGTGTGGAGTTTCAGCAACATGTGGTTGAATTGTAGTATGATGGGCAAATGGTTCAGTAACCCGTATTACCTGAAGGTCCTGCGCCGACAAACCTGACAGCTGAAATGTATAGAGTCTCTCACTCGAAGTAGATTCTCTCTCTTGCTTCTTCATCTCCTTGTCTTTCTCCAACATCGCAGCTGCCATCTTCACCATCTTGGTCTAAGATGAGTGAAAAGTGAGAGTTACTAAATCTGTATCGCTCTCATGTTATCACTCTAATTTAGATCACTTGAAGTTTATTGAGAAATGAAAGACAATACCTTTAATGCCAGTCTTCTAGATGCAGAGATTTTAGATTTTTTCTACAAAAAAGCAAGATTTAAAATTTGGATATAGCAACATTTATACAGATAATGAGAATCATTTTATATGACTTATACTAATTATGTAGATAACTTACGGGTCTATGGTGGGCATGAATGGGTGGAAAAGGAAAATAACTAATATAAGACATGTTATCAACAAGAAAAATGCAGAGAACGAATTCTATTTTACAAATATTTATTAATGTAATGAGAGTGTATAACTTACGCCTCTGACATGGTCGTACTTTGTCTATAAAGATTAAATAATTAACAGAATGAGAGAAATTAATTATTCAAAGACTTATACTTTGCAACATTAGCAGTGCATGCAGTATTATAAACAAAAAAATTGTGATTGATGAACCAGTATCACTCTTCCACGGTACACGCTGTTCATTCATCTCTGACTGACAGAGTCACAGTCGAGGTATCCAGACCTCGGCATGGTGACATACCGGCACTAAGCCTTCAAATTAGCAACATGACATACAGCACTTGAACTCTGCCTCTAGTTTGGATGAAACCTTTTTAAATCCCAGTAGTAAACAATCCATTTTCAAGATTACTAAATATGTTCAATCAATTAAGACAAATATTTGTAGTTCCGTTTACCAAAGTAGAACTACTTCGAATAGATTATTAAGAAGATAGAAGGCTTATTTCTACTGTGATGGCGAAGGTGCACAATACTATCCAATTTACTTTATGTTTCAATTTAAATGTTAAAAGGAAGAACTGAATGAAATGACAAATATATCTTTATTATAAAATCATAGTTTTTATAGTTTTATATTTTTTTTTAGTACTGCTGTTCAGAAAAATTCTTTATTTTGCTCTCATCATATATAATATCTGGTAAATGGTCTTTCAATCTTACACTCCCACATAATAATTATGATTCATTTTTTTCCATCGGCTTCTACGGCTTCTACTTTTAATGTATACATTTATTCTTGGATGTTATTAATAAAAAACTATCGTGATAAGAAATATCTACATACCCTTCTTTTTAATTGTAGGAAACCTGTGGAGGTGAGCAGCGCCTGTCTTTAGATGTTGAGAAGAAAACTCTAGTCAGGTTTAACAGCTCCTACTGCCCTGTGTGAGTGGCCAACTCAAATAGCTTCCTGTGTTCTAACAGCGTACCCCGTATCGCTCTACTTTAATGTGGCATTGAACACCAGGTTTAACACCAACGGCCCACTGCTAGTGCACCTGAGAAAAGAGTAAAAGGAAGACTCTGATCCCAATAATAAACATCTATCTTGATTTTTAATTGATGCATGTCATTATGTAAATTAAAAAAAATCTGGAAATAAAAAACCCTCAGAGAAACCATTCACAGAAGGATGTCCGTTTAATCAGCATCACATGTGTCACAGACGGACAGACAGACAGATAGACAGAAAGACAGAACCATCTGCTTAAAACAAATACTGCTTTTTAAAAGACACAATGCTAATCTGCTTTTTCTTTACCACAGTTTCAATTTATAGTCATGTATTAATGGCTTACAGTAGTATTTCTAAGTTTAACTTCACATTTTAAAGCAATATTAAATTACATGGATACAGTATAAGCAATAAAATACATTTATGTTATCTTTCACAGGTGCTTATGGTTGACGTGCTTCATTTACAAAATTTTGTTTATTTCGTCTTGTAATGGAAAACTTTATTTTAATTCTAAAATGAAAATGACTTCATGAAAAGAACACAGCCTTGTTTCACACTTTTTTTTAATTTTACTGCCCGGCATCAAACAGCTTCTTCCTGCCCTCCATACCAGACATGGCCTCAACGTTCTTACGCCAGTCAGTCACTTCTTCCCTCTGCGAAATAACGATCATGTGTTATCTATTTTTTTCTAACCGAGCGTCTCATTTCATGAACATGTTTGTGTTTGCCACCAGCTTTACCTTTTCATCCTCCTTTTTCACTGTCTTAAGGTTGACCTTGAAATCAGCCTTCATCAGTCTCGAAGTGTCACTGTAAGCACCCAGCATATCGTCTGCCGTTTTCTTCACCTTCTTCAAGTTGGGCCTTTTTACACCCTTCAGATCAATGATCTTCTTCTTCATTGTCTGGATCTGTGCAACAAACATCATAGCTTCAGCAGAGGGAAGCACAGCCACAATATCCTGATTGGGCAGTAAATATAGAAACGGTTCATTCGAAGGTGATTCGGTTTGGGCGTACCTCTTTCTCGTTTTTGCCTACTTTAATCTCCATATCGTAGTGCGCTTCATCAACAACATCAATCTTACGATGTAGGTTTGCGCAGAGGTCCTGTAAAGGAAGAAAGTGGTGAAGATGATAGTAATTATGGCTGAATCGAAACTATTTTCTGTGCCAATACCTGCAGCTCCTGGACTGACAGACCTGACAGCTTCAGAGGAGGAAAACACTCATTCACAACCTTCTCCTTCTCCTGTTTCTTCTCTTCGCCTTCAGCCACCAGCATAGAGGCGGCGCTCTCCAGCAGTTTGGACTGTAAATTGGTCAAAAGTTAAGGGTGGAAAAAATTTTGGCACATGTGTTCACATATGGCCTAAAGGTCTGCAAGACATACCTTCAAATGCAGGCGGCGTGTTGCTGAGTATTTTGGCTTTCTCTGTGAAAAAGATGTTTATACTTTATACATCAAATGCCATCATTAAATAGTTTTCCAACTTAATTAACTAAAGCCTGTAGCACAAATCATTTGCACTCACCGGTCTTCATCAACGCGTCACATGAAAAGTAAGCAAATGATATGTAGTCATAGTACTTTTGTCATATTTAATATACAGTGAAAATCTTTGGAGACAAATACTTACCCCTCTGACATTTCTGCAGCTCACTCTACCTTTGATGCAAAAACATTATAAATATATTTGAAACACATCATGTTTTCCACATTCACAGATTAGTCCTATAATACGATATATCTTAAAAATAATCAAGAATGCATCAGAGTCTCCATATTCTTTATTTTTTACACTTAATATTCTTGAAAGTTGCAGCATAAAAAAAGTTGCAGCATAACCAGTTTATCAGTTCTTCTTTACTCTAATGGCCAAGCAAGGTTTTTGTAGATACATTTCATAGTTATTCAAGGAGCAGATAGTCCTATTGTTATAAACTGCCTGCTGCAAAGCTATATTTGGCCACATTGGCCCTGTACTTTGCTGAGTCCCAGCAGCTGTTGTGGCTGATTCTACAGGAAGCCAAGTATCACAAAGGTTTGGCAGCCAAGACAAGAACCTTACTTCTTCCTATCTTCTCTGCTTTTTTGATTTAGGATCCACAGTACTCCTCACAATCTAATTGAGAAGGTTGTTAACTCCATCTATCTACAGTATACTCAAATCTTTCATAGTCAAAACTTTGTAATATAAAAATGAGCCAAATCAACCAAACCACTTTTTTTTCATATCTGCTTCCTTGTTTCATACTCACATTTCCATTTCAATTAATATTTGCTTTCGTTTGATTTGTCTATAGATGGCATGATATATCAAAGATTGAGATTTATAAAATCATGCCAATGCATGACACAACATAGAATATGCTACATGAATTAATCAAGTCTGACAGGGAGCTAAAGTCAAGGTAAACAAACATAGCAGCAGTCTTGCCCTCCTCTGGGGACTTACAACTTAAAGTAAAACAGTTGGCAATTTGGGCTGTTACCAGCCAATAACACTTTGGAAGGCAGTTTAAGCCTCTGGTCACACTTCCTGACACACAGACCTTCAAACACAGAGAGTTGTCTTCAAAATTTTGCTTTAACACTTTACAAAAGAAGAGTCATAGTAGTGATTCCCACAAATAACTACCAACCCCTGTCCGGTGTATGCCCATGTGCACTCTTCAATACTTCCTTCATTGAAGTCAGACTTGACCTGATCCAGACAAACGTATGCCTGAAGGTGAAGGACACCAGCTGCTCTCACAGCAGTAGAAGTTGAGTTGTGTCTTGCGATGTTAACTCAAGAGGCCCCTCTAACAAATAAGACTGAGGTCTCGTTTCCATGATAAATAGCAAGGATGGTTTAATTGATATGGGTCTTACCTTGAAGATCAGAAGAAATCAGAAAGTTGAGGAACAGCGGTGACTCTGTAGAGAAGAGGACTTCATGGTTACCAGTGAACGATTTATGTATTGAAAGGCTCATGTGAATGGTTCACTAAAATAGACCTCCTGTCCACCTGACAATTCCTGCATTACAATTCACTCCTCTTTTATTTGTCCTCAACCCGTGACCTAATTATTTCATGTTCATTGCATAACGCGTTCACATGGCCGTCATCTAAATGACAGCAGTTATCCTGGCTACAGACATCAGGTGCTCTAAGTACGTGTATTTGTTACATTTGTCATGCAGAGAGTCATATGAATGTCATTATAATAAATGTATTCGTAATACATAAATATAAAAAAGCTGACATCAAAAACTGGTTGAGCCGTTGTCGGCAGGTTTTAAGAAAATGGACGATTTGAATTTAGGTAATTTAGTAAGGTTGAGCTTTAAGATTAAAAACCGTTCCTAAACAGATTTTTTTCTCTATAACTTCATTGATTGTGTCCATTCTTGGGTGCAGTGACGCTTTTAGCTAAATGTTAACGTTAGTGTGCTAAGAGTAAAAAGACAAAAATAAATAGCTATAGTATTCTACAGCTTTTATGTCATCTTGTATGTAGAATCTGGTAAACCTCTTTTACTCTAAAACTTTTTTACTCTAGGATTTAGCTTGTCAACAATTGCAATTCCTGTGAAGCATCTTCAACTGGTGGTTATTAAATACTAAAAAATTAGAGCAGTAATATAAAATGAGGGGATCGAGAGACATGTAATAAGGGCCCTATAATTTACAAGAAACCGGTGTGTGTGTGTAATCATAAAACTAAACCTACGCTGTCATCCCCAACAGGAAGAGTTTATGAAAAGCCTCCAATCCCCGGCATCATACAAGCAATTCCCTTGAGAGAACTCTTCAAGTTAAATGTGAAGCTATGTCCGAAAAAGTGTTTTTTTCAAAAAGCTAGTTCTAGATGATTGCTGATAACATGATATATACAAGATAGATCTCCTCAATGTTGATTCACATGGACCAAATTGGGACTGAATCGAACCAAATGTGGAGAAATTATGGTGTGAAAACTTTTGGAGATAAAGCTCTCCTTTATTGTCAGAAATATGCAACCGACCCCTCACAGAATCAATCCAGTTCTTCCTCACACTGGTCAATAGGACATTCTATAAAATGAGGGAACCTCCTATAAAATTTGAAAATGATTGATAAAATATTGTTTGAGTTATCATGTTAATATGATGAATCTGCGGCAGCAGAGGAATGCAGACGCAGCAGCAGCAGCGATGTAGATTCCATAGTATAACTGACTGTTCAGGCATAAAATCAGTGTCTTAAACATTAAGTTACCAACATATCCCTGATATTAATATGGTGGAACTTCTCAGGCTGGAGGATCAACACATGAGGAGAAGGATTATCACTACTGAACCTTCAGATATTCCCTTATTGGGACTGGGGATTATATTTAATGGGACGTAAATGTGACCATGGCAGTGTTTTAATTCCGGACTATTGTCCCAGGGTTATTGTATCTACTAGTGGATATTAAGCTCAACTATATAACTTTACACAGCACTACAGACAGACATATGTCACTGAATTCTTATATAGTACGTAGAGGGTCCATATTCCAATCTAAATATAAGACACTTTTAATAAGTGCCAGCTAAACCCTCCAAGAGCAGTTTGTGTAAAAAGGTGTTTCAAATATAGTGGCCGCTGAAATTAGAAAAAACTTCCTTCAACCTATTCCAACAGTAGTTAGGGATGTGTCTTAGATTTTCCCAATGTAAATCTAATTATGTTTTTACTTTTATCATTTATACAGCTAGGCAAACTTTAGTTGACAGCAGTACAAAGTTTAATTTATTTATCCAAAAGGCACCTTTGAATTTGCACTCCACTTAGAAATGAATTTAATCAAAGCTTAAAGTTTAAAAAATCATTTCAATACAAATACATCACATGTGTGGTTATATGAGTTTTAAAAGAGGAGCAGTAATCTTGTAATTCACATATAAACACAGAAATGTTCTCCTGTCTGACTACAATCAAATTACAATGTATTATATATCATTTAATTAGCTCTTAATTCAATGCTCATTTGCTTAATCCTTTTGGCAAAATTCTAAACACAGCACTACCCAAAATAACAGTGAACGTGTTTCATAAAAGAGTATTTTTAAACTTGGATTTGAATCCAAAGCATCTGAATCAAAACATCCCACGTTGTTGTCCAGCAGCTTACATAATTGTATGTCCCCCTCTCCGCTAATTTCTTTTCAATATTCCTTCACCAAAGGTAGTTGAGTTGCATGTGGTATGTGGGAACACACCTGTTTTTATTATCAATAAGATTATTAATTATATAAGGCCCATTCCAGAATTGCAGGTACATTTCAAAAGTAGAAACAAAAGGAAAAAAATGATCTTTTTTTTCCATAAATCTTTTTTATTCTCATAGAAACAATGGGAGTTTAGTATTTCAGCATTTCCGGTTCTCACACCTGTAAGGTTTAAAATATTCATGATGAAACTATAGTGACAACCAAAAAAACGATCCAGGCTCTTAGAACCAAATTCGGTCAAAGATATATAGTTAAAAATGTAGTACAATTTAAAACCCTGTATTTCATAGGAGATCATTGTCTCTACTTCCATTAATTCAGCTTTCAGATGAATAAAATGAACAATTTTTTATTTTTTCAAAATGAATGAAGTGATTTAAGATTTAATATAGGGAGCATTTTAGTTTTGACACAGCTTTCGATCTATATATTAATAATGAAACATATCTAATGAGTTTTTTTTAAGGCAAACACTAAAGACATAGAGTTAAACATTGATGGCAACAGAGCAATCACACCTAAATGGGAGACCTAAAATAACATTCACTGTTAGGTCAAGTAGTTTAATGTATATTCGTTTCACATTAAAATGACCCAGAATAAATAATAACTCCAGAAAAATAAAAAATAAATAATAATAATTTAATGTAACTGGATAATTTGACTCATCATCAACTTTATTGGTAAACTTTTTAAACCAGTAACAGAGTTGACAGCAACAATTGATTTTTTTTTTCATTTTGTGCCATGTCATTATCTTTTAAAAATGTAATAAACGACTGACTGTGACATCATGATAACAGAGATGACAAATAATTGCATAACATAATAAATAATCTAGTGTTGGAGTGTTGGGAATCCTGAACATTTTGTGCATAAGAATGAGAGGAGACGCATTTCATACCTCACTGACTTTCAGATTTTCACATATAGCGAAGTGATATCACTTCGTGCAGGGCATTTCATTCATATAATAACTTTTAGCAGATTTTTTACTTGGTTTTGTAACATAATTGATCAAAACTAAACAACCAGGAATATGTTTTTTATAAATTAAATCACATATTACAGATATTACATATCTGTTAATAGAATAAGCAAAAAAAAGTGAAAATTAGACTTAATGATTCCATGTTAATTTGAGTTGAAATTATGAATCAGGACCTGAAGACAGTCATTTGTGTTTGGGGTGGGAGCCTCTTAATTTAGTGAAAGTTTGATATAAATAGTATATTATTCAAATCTAATTAAATTACGTTATTTTTTTAAAGAAAACCAAATAACAAAGGGTTTAACGGGGAGATGTGAAATTAACCCCCTGCTGTAGGATGACACATATGTCTGCTGAGCACAGAAGGCCTCAAGCTTAGCCAACAATGTCGAAAAGTATGAGATTGAGGTATACATTGAACATTGCACTTAAGCAACAACTAGGGCTTTTCTTCAATATTTATCAAATGTTGAAATTATTATTATTATTATTTTTGACTTTCTTTATATAAAAATGTAATGTTTACTCACACTTGGTATTTAACTGTAAACGTTTCGAAGCACAAAAATGAACCTCAAACAGGAAATCTACCACTTGTAAATTTAGTCACTGCTGCCCCCTAGTGACCTTTTCATATTTTGACATGATGGCGGAACACAAAACTCATCCCCATATCCTGATGTGGGTCGTAGAGGGGGCTGGAGCCAAACCCAACTGACATTGGATGTGTTGAAACTGGTAAAGTCTCCAGTTCATCACAGGGCCGATTCACAGACATGAACAACCACCCTTACAAAAAGAACTTTTTAAAGTATACCTATTTAAATATAGTTCAATTATAATTTCCGAGTATTCCCTATACTTTATGCATACTAATATTAATGCACTAACAGTACACTTTAAACAGTAATATTTCTATACTTGTTGAGACAATGTTTTCCCACTAACAAAAAGTATACTAGTAAATATACCTTAAGTGTAACTTAAGAGTGGTAAACGTTGAGTAAACAGCTAGTTAAGTTCCATTTTAGTACTGAAACTATAATGATAATGTATGCTTTATTAATCACAATTAGTCAGTAGGAGGGTATTTGGGTTCAGGGTCTTGCTCAAGGACCTATATCATGTAGATTGCTGGTTCTGAACAACCAACCTGCTGACCTTCTGGATGGCAGGTTGGTTGTAAGACCGCTCTTCTTACTGAGCTAGAGTCGCCTCCATTACAAAGGGAATTCTTCAAAGAAAAAGTACACTTTCCAGTTTACTTGCAGTATTTCTTGATGTGTATTACTTCTATTACTATTTAATTGTATTCCTACTACAATACAATACATATACTACTTGTATTCTACTACAAATACATTTTCATGTATACAGTAAGTTAACAAATAAAAAGATCATGTACTAGTATGACCAATATACTTATACTTTTCTGTGTATTCTTGTTAGTATAAGCCAAGTATACTAAAATATAATTCTGCTAAGTATACTGTATATCTGGTTGTAAGTACATGAAATGTATACTGCAAGTATATACTCATTTCTCCAATTTGTAGGGAGTATACTTATAGCACACTCAAATAAATGTCTTTTTGTAAGGAAATTTGTATCTCTGGACAATTTAGAGTCACTAGTTCACTTATTTACATTGGTTTAGACTGTTGAGGAATCAGGAGTACGAAGAGGGAACGAACCCACGCAGACTCTGGAGAACATGGAAACTCCAGATAGAAAGGCTCCAGGGCTAGAGTTAGAGATGTACCCAGAACTATGCTAACCATCATCATAACGCCATCGTGCGTTGATTTGAATTTGACATAATCATGTAATCTTTGAACCTTGATTGAGGAGCAATGCCAGAGTAATCCAGGTTCTGTATTTCTGTTTGTTGTTTCAGTGCAGGGCTTGAAGTTTTGTCTGGGTCAATTGAGTAGGGTTCAGTCTTATGAAATAATACTGGAGAGAGTCAACAGAGATTCATAATGTGACTTATGTCTTGTTTTTTGTTTTTTTAGTGTCTTAATAACTGGAAAATGAGGGAGTCCAACCTGAGATTGGAGACTTCAGGATTAGAAAGCATTTCGCGTAAAAATGTGAATTCCCTCCAGTATTCAAATCTCTGAAATCTGTATGTAAGAGCAGGAACATTCATTCATTCATAATCTACCGCTTATCCTGTTGAGGGTCACGGGGGGCTTGAGCCTATCCCAGCTAACATCCGGCGCGAGTCAGGGTACACCCTGGACAAGTCGCCAGTTCATCGTAGTGCAGACACACATGGAGACACACAACCACGGGCAATGTTTTGTGTCACCAATTCACCTATATCACATGCTTTTGGACTGTGGGAGGAAGCCGGAGTTCCCGGAGAGAACCCACGCAAACACAGGGAGATCATGCAAACTCTGTACAGAAAGGCCGTCAGATGTGGATGCGAACCCGGTACCTTCTCTCTGTGAGGCAGCAGTGCTAACCGCTGCGCCCAGTGCCGCCCAGAGCAGGAAATCATTTAAATTTATTATAAGGAATATAAATGATATATGTCTGCTGTACAAACAAGGCCATACATTACACTGATTCATTACAAGATTTTGACAGCTGACATTAATGTTACCTTACCCAGCATGTGATGCCTATCCTGTAAATCTTATAAATGTCATAACCTCAGTCATGACTTTGTTCTGCACTCTTAAACACTTTGCTCTATTACATGGCAACAAACCCAGCGGGATGGTTTGTAATAAAAGCAACCATATGCGTGTTTTGATGAAAGATTTGCAGGTTTAGGCTGATTTTGTCATTATCTTATTATTTTGTTTGTTTCTTCATGATGATATTGGGTGTGATTTTATTATGAGACATCTATTATCTATCCAGAGGGAAACAGCCCTAATTCAGTTTTAACAATTCACTACTATTCAAACTATGGATTAAACAGACAGACAGGCAGACAGACAGAGGGACTGGCAGGCAGGCAGATAGACTTTATTAATCCCAAAAGAGTTAGGGTTCTGGGTTTTCAGACAAAACACAGTTTCACAGAGATTTGTTGTGGAGACTGCCATCGGGAACATCGACCTGTGGTAGCGATCTGTCTTATACTGTGGGTGTTGCTGCTGAAGGAGCTGCTCAAAGGGGACAGTCCATGACAGTGCTTGACCTCCTGACCAGCCTGTTGAGTCTCTCCCTGTCCCTCTCTGTGCTTCCTCCGCCCCAGCAGACCACGGCGAAGACAATTGCGATGCTACCAAAATGTCTTAGAAGGTCTTTAACAGATTCCTGCACACTCCTAAGGACCTCAGTCTCCTCAGCATGTGGAGACAACCGTGGGCCCCCTTTTACAGGACATCTGTTTTGTCCAACTAGTCCAGTTTATTGTTGACGTGAACACCCAGGTAGTCGTACGAGTTCACCTGTTTGATGTCCAAACCCTGGAGGCTCACCGGTGGCTTCTGTGAAGTCCTCCTGCCGAGGTCAATAACCAGCTCCTTAGATTTGGTGGTTTTAATCCCGAGGTGATTGACCTCACATAAGCACACAGAGTTCTTGATGGTGCACTGCATTGATGAGACCCACATTCACTCTTTTCTTTATGGATTACACGGAGTCCAAAGAGATCTGTGGCCTCTTCAGGGCTGAGCAAACAGTATTTCAGTCAAAGTTCAGTATTCTGGGCAAAGTTTCTACGATTTCTGTCACAAGGAGCTGAGGTAAGGACACTGCTTTTTATGTATAATAAACTAGTTGAATGTAACACGCAATACCCTTTTTGAATTTATCAACATGGATATTTTGTTTAAATTGTTGATGTTTCTAAAGCTGGAACGATCTCTGCCTCTGACTCAATTGGCTGCTTTATTAAGACATGACTTAATATTAGTGATTCTTTCAGATGGATGAAGCTTTTCAGATGGGTTTTGATTATAATTTGTGTCTGCTGGTTTGTCTCAGGTTGATCAATAAGATATTGGTGTTACATTTGCAATACAGCTAGAAAATCAGCTGTGACTCAAACCGTCTTTGTCTCTGGTGTGTTACTGATAATGTTAAGAATTCCAACCTTTGGTGCAAAACATGCTGTTAAGTACGAAACACAGATAAGAATACAGGCTGAAGTTCTGGAATGTTGTCAATTTCTGAGAGAGGCCAAATAGGGGGGATTGTTGTGGGAATTTGTCAAGCTAGATAGATAGATAGATAGCCTTTATTAGTCCCACAATGGGGAAATTGCAATGTTACAGCAGCATGCGGCAAAGTGAACCAACACAATGACTGAATTCGACATAGAAAGAAAAAAACCCTGCGGGGTGTGATGACACAGTGGAGTCTGTGGGATTTTTCTTTCAAGAAGCTGAGGTAATGTTGTTCTGCATGTGCCTTTTACAGTTCCATCGAAGATTATTTTAGATAGATTTTAAATCATTCGCAATGTGTTGGATTTCCCTAAGGAAAGGGAAAATTTAGGAATAATATGATTCATTTAGTTAATTCATTGAGTTTTTGTTTGTGATTCATTCCTGTCTTTGATGTTCTTTCTCAGTCTTCATTTTTTTTTCTTTTGATCAACAAATCCCTAACAGTCAAAAATCACAACGCTACCACTGATTTGTTGAAGGGAAGTATTTTGCAATTGAAATTAAAATCCTCGCATTTTCAGGGTTCCTGCGCAAAATGAGGATAATAAAGAAAGCCACTGCACTCATCCTGAAAAGAGGAATCACAACTTATCATAGAAAATTGTGCAAAATTGGTAAATATCATCTTATTATGTGTCTAACATATAAAAATGTAATGCACCTATACTTAATATTGATAATAATAGTGTTGATTTATGAACACTGTCTTTGTCTCTTAGATGGTGGCCTCTTCAGAGTTCATCCATCGGTATCACAGGCTTTGGCAGACAACAAACCAGTGGTTGCACTAGAAAGCACTATCATCACACATGGCATGCCCTATCCCCACAATCTGAGGTACAACATGTAATCTGCAGGTATCGATAAACTCTGCTAGCAGAAGCTCAATCCTGTTCCAAGAGTGGTTATGGAGTGGTGTTGTTCTAATGCAGCACAGCAAAGGAGGTGGAGGCCATTGTGAGAGCTGAAGGAGCCACCCCAGCCACCATAGGAGTCATTGATGGTGAAGTCCATGTTGGTCTGTCGTCAGAGGAGCTAGACCACCTGGCCAGCTGCAAGAGCTCCTTGAAGGTGTCCCGTCGGGATCTGCCATATGTCCTCAGCAAAGTGAGGATGCAACACAGTCAATACAAAGCTCAAAAATAATCCCAGTTCAGTCCAGTACTTTGATTAATTTGGCTTGCAGTCAGCAGAACAAGATAAAACGCCAGCGACATGAAAAACAGCACAAGGAGACGTCTAAAAAGGAGCCTCCAACTCAATTTATAAAAAGACAAAAAAAAAGAAACAATCAAAAATGCAAAATGGAATAATGTTTTCAGAGAGAATGTTTAACAGAAGACAAAAAGCTATCTCTAAAACATTGTAATTACATTTGCAAATGGCTGAAGTGTTACTTCATGTGGAAATTTTAAGCCGGATGATTTAGTTTACAAATTAACCACATTTATTGCACAAGAAAACAAAAAAAAACTTTTTACTCCTATTGCACTAAAATCAAGGTTATCTCTGGCCTGGGATTCAAATTCAGAATGAAGCTGGGGGTCATAGCAATCTGCCATAAACCTGGCCTAGGTGGTGATGTGGAGGACTTGCTGCTCAAAACTAAAATAGTAAATGGACTGTACTTATACAGCGCTTTTCTAGTCTACTTGACTACTCAAAGCACTTTTACAATGTGAGTCATCATGAGCAGTAACCATTCACGCAACCATCCACACACCAATGGAACAGCCATTGGGAGCAACTTGGGGTTCAGTATATTGCTCAAGGACACTTCGACATGTGGACTGCAGTGGCCAGCAATTGAACCACTGACTTTCAGATAAGTGGACAACTGCTCTACCAAACTGAGCCACCTTTCTTCCACCTAGCTACCACCAACTAGCCATCACTTTAACAACCCCCAGCATGATATGACTCAGGTGATTTTTATCCTTAGCATTCAGGCTGCAAGACTGAGCAATCATCAAAAAAGTAAAGACAAATTGCATATAGAATATATGGTAAAATTATTAAATATTTTTTTAGTCTAGATTAAAACATTTAACCTCCAGAGGCTCAATGTTGCTGCATTGACTAATGAACTCTGTTGACCATTTTGATGATAACCTCAAGGTTTCATCTCTTTAATGGCCTGGATATGTCGTTTTTGGTCGTGTCTTAATGCTGTACTCTATGCTGTTTCTAAGGGTCTTACTGGGGGAACCACAGTGTCAGCCACAATGATAGCAGCACACCGAGCTGGCATCCCTGTGTTTGTTACAGGGGGCATCGGAGGAGTTCACAGAGACGGAGAGAACAGTAAGCATCCTAGCACTTTTCCAGCTTTGACCTTTACTGACTCTAACGTTTTACTTCTGACATGAAGATCATGTTCTCAGGGTGCTGGTGGTTTGTTTGTTTTTCTGTAACCATGATCACTCAAGAATTTGTGAATATTTTTAGATGAAATCTTTTGAAGAGATAGGGTAAGAAACAGGGAACAAGCCATTGGATTTTAGCGGTGACTTGGATCACCATCTGGATCCAGAATTCTTTAAAGGCTTTTCCATTGCAAAATAAGATTTTCGCTGATTCAGTATTGTGTCAGATGTAACATATTTTCAAATGTTACTGAGCTAGAGTATGAAGAGAACCAAACTATCTATCTAATTATCTGCCAAACTATCAAAGTAATTATGATTCCAATGTGATTCCAAATTCATTTTGTGAGGGTTAGACTATCATGCAACTCTTATATGTAGTGGATATTGACGTATCAGCTATTTTATGATTGACAAATACCAAGAACAAACATTAACTCACACAAAATCCTAGAAGAGGTGATGTAAATTCCAGTACACCTGATGATGGAATTGTCCTTTAAAATCTAAAATCTGAAATCTATCTAAATCTACACCTAAAATGTCCTGATTGTTACTGTTTTCCAAGACAGTTTTATAATTTGATAATTCCTGCAGGTCTGGACATCAGTGCAGACTTGACAGAGCTTGGCAGGACTCCCATTACAGTGGTATCTGCTGGTGTCAAGTCTATTCTGGATATCGGTCGCACCCTCGAGTTTCTTGTGAGAATGTTGAAATTATTTTTTCTTTCACAGTTTTGTCTCTAAACAATGTCAGGTTTTAAATTGTGTTTTTTTTTAATTGTATGAGACCACGTTTAAAAGCCAACAGCAGCTTAAAGTCTTCTTTGTAACACATTGAGTTGTGGTTTGCCACAGGATTTTCCTGTTTCACATTTGTCCAAATAAACTGATGAAGTAGTGTCAAAACACATAAAAAAAAGACATTTAGAAAAACATCACAAAGACACACACAGTGAAAATTGACATGGTGTGGACATTTTGGTCAATTTCTGTTTTTGTTGAGTCCGTGCCCTACCAAAAATAATCCATAACAAGCCTATAGATGTTCTTGTATATCTTATGCATATTTTATTAGGAGACGCAGGGTGTCTGTGTAGCCACATATGGAACTGTGAAGAATTTCCCAGCCTTCTTTTCTCCAAAAAGTGGATTCACTTCTCCATATCAAGTTGGCAACCCGGAAGAGGCTGCGAAACTCATTGGTATATCAGCATTTTGTATTTTAAACATTGATCCTTATCCTGACCATAAACCTGTAGTAGTTATTTAATGCTCATCTGTTAATGTTCATCTGTTAGCTACAACTCTTTCACTTGGTCTGCAAAGCGGTGTCCTGTTAGCAGTACCAATCCCAGAGGAGCATGCGGCAGCCGGCCAGCAGATAGAGAAAGCGATACAGGCAGCAGTGAACGAGGCGAGGTACCCTAATCTCAGTAATCAGTCATGAATAAAAGGGACTCTCCTTCCTAAGAATGACCTCTCTCTGTTTATTATTATTTTTTTTTTACCAACTCAGTACTAAAGGTATAACAGGAAAAGATGTGACGCCATTCATTCTTCAAAAGGTCAACGATCTAACCAAAGGGAAGTCCCTTCAGGCTAGTATCCTGGTGAAAATCTGAATGTCTGAGAATTGTAACAGAATATGATCACATCAAATTCTTTGAAGCGAAAAAGACTGTAGATTAAGAAAATGTTACAGCACAGTTTCATCCAAGATATGTTTTGACTATGTTACCTTAACCTGCTTTGTTCTTAGACATTGCTCTGATTCATAATAATGCTAAAGTTGGCAGTCAGATAGCCTGCGCACTTTCAAAACACCTGAATAACAGAAGGTCAAAGGATAAGACTCATTGTGGAAAGCAATCATCTGATTCAGATTCCAATGTTGTGAGTATTAACACAAATGATGGGCCAAAGACTTCAATCAAATATCAATGCAACACAGTACCCACAGTGAGGTTCTTTTGCAGGTTGTCATAGGAGGTATAAATGTTGACTTTATTGCCAAAGGAAAAACAAGTAAACTGCTTGTAAGTTTAATTTATAACACTACTTATCTAAATTTCTCATGATTCATGAAGACTGTATTATGCAGGTTACAACTACTTGTTTTCTCTTTCAGTTTGGTCAGACAAATCCTGGAAGTGTCTGTCAGTCATTTGGTGGTGTAGGTCGAAACGTTGCAGGTATATTTTTTATCTGATTACGTTTGTGAACATGTTTTATCCTGTTATGTATATATGTACTGTATATATATATATATATATATATATATATATATATATATATATATATATATATTCCCCGCTATATGTCTCATGCACAATTCTCTTCTGCTGTCCTTCAAGACACTCTGAGCCGTTTAGACCACAAACCACTGTTCATTTCAGCTACTGGAGCTGACTCCAACAGCGATGCAGTGATAAACTATTGTAAACATATGGTATGGCAGCAGCAATGGTTCTTAAATGTTAGAAAGTAATTGTTGCTCCTTGAATAGATTACATCAAACGTATTTTCTTATTCCTGTAAGAACACAAGTGGTGTGATCAGGCTAGAGGAGCAGAGCACGGCTACTTACTGTGCTGTTATCGCTGAGAATGGAGAAATGACTCTTGGGCTGGGAGACATGGACATTCATGAGCAAATCACAGAGCGATACGTAAGTTGTATGGAAATTATTTAATTTTACCAAGGCTAATCCAGGAATTGAACTCCAGTAAAAGAGAACCATCCTCACTATTTTGATTCATTGACCAAACAACTAATTTATCTGATCTAACTAATCAATTATTTATCCTCATTGGTTACTTCTGTATTTAGTAATCTGCATTGACAGTGGCCACCACTTTTCCACATGAGCATATTGTAACCAAAAGACAAAACACAGCGGGGTGGCCTGTGTGGTCATTGAATATTATACACGTGCAAGCTCAAAGGTCAGATAATAATTAAATATGCAATAATGTATTTTTTTTTTATCATACAACTTAAATAATTGATCAAGAAAATAATGGACAGATAAATTGATTCTAACTCTAAATTTTAGCTTGTTCTATATTTCTTACCATATTTTATATTTATGTACACATGTTAAGCCGGGAATGATAGACATGCAGTTTAATGACTTTATTTGCTTATTCTAACTGGGAGTGTCTTTTCAAAGGTTTCACAGTTTGAAAAACAGCTTTCATCAGCCACTCTTGTGTGTCTGGATGGAAACATTCCCGTCTCCACCATCGACTATGTTTGCACCCTAGCCTTTAAACACAACATCAATGGTAAACACAGTGGACTGGTTAATAAATTATGGTGAATGACTGTGAACTGAAGCTCTTGTTGATTTTAACACAAGACAAACTATGTATGTCACAGTTTGGTATGAGCCCACTGATTCAGTCAAGGCTTGCAAGCCTTTCCTCTCAGATGCCTGGAAGTTTCTGTCCTATGCATCCCCAAACCTGGCAGAGTTGAGCGCCATTAATAAAATACTTGGTCTCCCAACTCCTGAAGGTAAACTCAATTCCGTAATGAATTTTAATTTAATGGTTCAACTGTAGACTTCTAACAGTTTTTACACTCTTGTGTCTCATAAGTATTGCCCCCCAGCCCTCCACAATAAACACAAAAAACCAAACATTTTTCATAGTTAACTAGTCAAGGATTTCATTTAAATGTGGTTTTAATTCTAATGGAGGATTTGGTTTTGTATTGTTGGGCGGCAGTACTGCCAAGCTCTCTGCATGAGGTGCTGAATGTTGCAGTGGATCTCTCATTCCCCCTCCTGGAGCATCTTCACTGTCTGGTTGTGACTCTGGGTGCCAATGGACTGTTGGTATGTGGTGAGCACCATGCAGGCTCGGTCAACCTGCAGCCAAGAAAACAGAGGAAGGTAAGAAAACCTCTTTTATAATAATGAATATTATCGCAGTGAAAGTGTAGGTGTTTACTGCACCTGTGTTTCCAGATGAGGCAGCTCTGTGCTCTTCACTACCCAGCGCTGACTGTGACACCCGAGGAGACAATGAATGTCTCCGGAGCAGGAGACAGGTGCCATACTTTTTTTGACCTACATTCCTTTTCCTGTTATTTCCAAAACTTCCTGTACTACACTCTCATTCCCTTTGTGTGTCCCATGGCCTCTTTCTCTTCCTGTACCTGCCATATTTCCTCCTGCAAACAAAATCATTGCTCACCATTCAATCTATTAAAAAACTTATAGCTGCTCTGTCTGCAGTCTTACAGGTGCCTTAATGGCTGGTATTCTGCAGCAGCGAGACACAGACACTTGTGTACGGATGGGGCTCCTTGCTGCACGACTGTCCCTAGCATCACAGCATCCTATTTCCCCCACGCTGACCGTAGACTCTGTGGCTCCCAATGCAACCCACATTCAAGACTGGCCCAAACCTGGTTTCATGTGGATGAATTAAATAATAAAAAATGTTTTAATATATATGTCTGAATATCAGGTCTATTATTGATATAATTACTCGCCTAAGCATTAAGTTCTCCATTCGCACTTTCCTCAAGTCACAGAACACAAATAAAAGAACAAATACTGTGGTGGATGACCCCTTATCAGGGTGTATTGAGTATCAATTGTCATGCATTCATCTGTAAATATTATCTTCATATAGTTGCATCCTGTTTTTATATAGTTGATTTCAATTGCAACATCGAATTTGTTGTTTTTCTTGTATAAAGTGATATGTTTTATATGCTATTCTTATTTTTTGTATGTAAAATCAAGATACAAAGTCATTACTAACTAAGGCTTTTGCTACTAAAATAGTGCAAATATAAGGTGATATAAAACATAAATATGTAAATTCATTAAGTACTTTAAAATTTTAATTTAATACAATATATTCGGGTATTTTACATTGTCCCTGTTCGTGGGAAATGTTTTCCAGGCTCGATCTAAAAAGACAACGAAAACTCAATTTCCCAGAATTAATATGTGCGCAAACTCAGAGGCACTCAACACTTGCCCCATTCCCCCTCCCTACTTTAATGCTAGCTAAGATGGTGGTTAGAGCGTAAATTGTGTCTACAATCCCAAGAAAAAGAAAGGGGCATAACATTTTAATAGCCTTTTAATAACATCAGAACAACACAGCTACGGTTATCATTCTTGACCGTGTATAGATATTTAGGCATTTCAAATATATTGGTTGTCAGTCCCCGCCCAATTTGGTGTGACTCCCTTGGAGTGGAATCCTAAGCTAAATACGGACAGGGTAAGTAATGTTAGCTTTCACCAAGTTACCTGCTGGGCTAGCCAACTTCCATTTCCCTCAAAAAATAAGAGACAACTGTGTACGTTGCAACTTCAGAAGCTGACTCTGTGGTATTGGCAGTTTTATTAGACCAACGTCCGACTAATTTTGATGACGAGAGAGAAATGTCAGATGTTTGTATGAGAAAACTTGCTTCCAGTTGAGCATTAGCTTTACTAGGCCGCGTTTGGAGCTTGGCTCCCAAAGCCCAGCCGCTAGATGATAACACAGGTAGCTAACTAGCTATGCCGATGCTAGCGGGTAGCAAAAAGCAAGCTGTCAGAACATATGATGGCGAAAGCCTATCACAGTGTTTTTAATTATATCACATCAATATATAATCTGTACTTAATTGTATGTGTTGGTGTTATGATGTAAAAGTACAGCCATTGCCGTATACTTGCTTTTAATCAGACCGGCCTCTTTTCACAATTAGCGGGTAATGTTACCTTAGACTAATGTTAGTTAAATAGACATCCATCATAATTTGCGATCAAGGAGACGGCCGCTCAACTTATCTGCCTCTCTAACTATCTATGCTGGATTCATGCCCCACATTCTTAATCAGACAATTTTTGCAAGAAAGCCAGAAACCTGTGTTGCCCCCTTAATATGGCAATTTATCGGCATATGCGGCCAAATTTGTTGGGATTTCGTTGTTATCGGTTAATTAAACTCTACAATGTCAGGTTTAACCAATATGTGTTTGTCATTGATAATGCAAGCTGACAACAGTGTTGTCACGTTGAGACCAACAAGAAGAGCAGCAGACGTGTCGCTGTTGAATAAAAGGAGTTTGGTGCATTTCCCTTTATGACGTTTGGTCTAGTATTGTCAAGGAAGGAAAGAAGGAGGAAAATAGCGTCTGCGTTATGGTTTAATCTTGGTGTCAATGGTAGCTTGCTTGTTTTCTATGAAATGCTATCACGTGTCTATTAGACGCACTTAGCCCACGTTAATGCTACTTGGTGAAGTCTCATAGAGGTTATAATGTTCAGCTTTGTTAAAGTTTATTTTGAAAGGAGCTGATGTAACCATATTTTTACGTTCGAACAATGCACCCTGTCAAAGAGCTAATGTGACTTCATCAAATTGCTCGTTTCGTGCTACCAGTCATTTCTTCAAAGATATTGAGACAGGACTATGAAAACGATCATGTATTCCCTCTTAGAAGGTCAAAACTAGCGAATTTTTAACATTTGTTCACGTGATAAATGATATATAAATGATAATTAGATTCTGTCTTTTGACCAATGTACCAGGAAAAGTTTCTTTTAATGCAGTTAATTCACCCTGAATGTTATAGACAAAGCATTAGATTATTTTTGCATAAAGCAGCACACAATAGAACCAAAGAGTGAAATCAACATTTTTCTCAGAAGACCTCTTTTTGTTTTAAAGTAATATTCGCCAAATGAAATTCCAGAGGCTTAAAATTTTAGCCCTAAATAACTGTAAACTGAGTGTTGTAGTAAATCCTTTGTTGTTGAATTCGTCAAATATTGCATGACAGACATTTATATAAATTCACTGTGGTGTGGGCTAAATCTGAAATTGTGGCCTTGGGATAGTAATAATAATAATAATAATACATTTAATTTATAATGCACTTTACATTTCTTGTTATAAAAGTCTGGCTTTAGAGACTATACCATACATCCACTTTACATTAGTAGAAAGAGTTTGTGAAGTTGATATTGTTTTCACTCATAAGAAGACGGAGATCTATATTTAGTTTCTATATGTTTTTGTAGCCCTGTGCTCTGTGACCAGCTTCAACACTCAACCTCACTGCGCTATAGGATGTCCCACAGCCCTGAAATGAAGGATGATCCCATGGAGTGCCCTTTGTGCATGGAGCCCCTGGAAATTGATGACGTCAACTTCTTTCCCTGCACCTGCGGCTATCAGATCTGCCGCTTTTGTTGGCACCGCATCCGCACAGATGAGAATGGCCTCTGCCCCGCATGCAGAAAGGTAAGGAAAAGAGATGGATACAATATCAGGTACCAATCACATCTCTCAGGAGAGAATGTGTTCAGGAAAAGAAAAGGCATTTAAAGATATTGGTTGTCCTAATGGTAATGTCAGGGGAAAATACAGTTGATACCCCTTTAAGAAAGGTCTTTCGCAATTTAAACTACCTTATGGACACGTAAAGGCCTTGATTACCCAATAACCCCTTACAAAGCCACTTAATGAAAACTTGAGGAGCTGTGTTCTTCTTTTTAAAATGATTGATATCTCAGTTTTTATTAAACTTTGTTTTTTGTTTCTGTAGCCATACCCAGAAGACCCTGCTGTATACAAGCCCCTGTCACAGGAGGAGATCCAAAGGATAAAGAATGAGAAGAAGCAGAAACAGAACGAGAAGAAGCAGAAGGTGACAGAAAACCGCAAGCACCTGGCCAGTGTCAGAGTGGTCCAGAGAAATCTGGTGTTTGTGGTGGGTCTCTCGCAGCGACTCGCCGACCCAGAGGTACAGTGACTGATTATTCCTGCGTAAAATTCTTGCTTGATCTGACATGACAGATTAAATGCAATATCTGTTAATTCTAAATATCACAGTGAAACCTCCCACTGAACCTCAAGTGAAAAGCCTTTCTGACAAATGCTAAGTATGGAAGAATTCACACTGAATCTAAAAATGTTTTGAAAATTGAAAGTTTTACCCTCTTGCCTGCAGGTCCTAAAACGACCCGAGTATTTTGGGAGGTTTGGGAAAATCCATAAAGTTGTCATCAACAATAGCACATCTTACGCAGGGTCACAGGTGAGAGACTGTATTAGTGAACGAGATGTTTATTAGCAACAATAAAACATAATCAAATTTATTCTCTTTTCATTGAAGAACCATATGTTGTTTTTTTACCAGGGAAAAGTGTCAAAATTGTTTTCTTTACAATTCTACAAAGTCTAAGATTTCTTTATTCAGTTATTTTAATTGAAGATAATTTTTGTGGTAACAAAGTATCCTTTTGGTTAAATTACAAAGTATTCTTCAATTCAGTATTATGTTGACATTTTCACTTTTGAGAAATTAAATATTAACGTATGAAACATATAAGCAAGCTATAATGGAAATCATTTTTACATTACTGTTATTTAACATACTCTATTTGACCTGTGTGTTTACTTATTTCATTTATTTTCAGGGGCCAAGTGCCAGTGCCTACGTCACTTACATCCGCTCAGAAGATGCCCTAAGAGCAATACAATGTGTCAACAATGTTGTTGTTGATGGCAGAACATTGAAGGTGGGAACATAACCACGATGATTGATCTCATATCATGTACTTATATTTGCATTAAGGAGAGTGTTAACTTTAATCTTTATACTGTTCTGGTCTTATTAGTATCAAACATTCTTATTTTATACTATTCAGGTCTTAATAGTATAAAACATTCTTATTTTTGTTATTCTATTGTTAACGAGAATTTTAGGACGGAACTAAGTCCCACAAGTCTTTAAAAAAAACTTATTTTTTTTGTCCTTGAGTGTGAGTTTCTTTTTCTTTCTCTGTTGCAGGCGTCTTTAGGCACAACAAAATACTGCAGTTACTTCCTTAAAAGTATGCAGTGTCCCAAACCCGATTGTATGTATCTACATGAGCTTGGAGATGAAGCAGCTAGCTTTACTAAAGAGGAGATGCAGGTAAAGATTTTTGTATATCTTGGTGAAATTTGAATTAAATTGTAGCTCTTTACTATCACTGTTGATTGTGTTTTACTCTTTTGTATGTAGGCGGGGAAACATCAAGAGTATGAGCAGAAACTCCTCCAAGATCTCTATAAAATTAACCCTAGCTTTCTACAACCTCCAGCCTGTGGTACAGAGAAGTCAAAGAGTAAATCCAACTCCACACAGAGGTGATTTAAAAAAATGTTTCTATCTCCTTTAGACCTTTTTATTACTACCGCAGTGCAAATTGATAACTGTCTGAACTCTCGGATAACTGTCTGAACTCTCTCTCCTCCCGGTGTGTAACAGAACCAACAGTAGCAATGGTAAAGATGGGTGGCCGACGCTGTCAGGACAAACCAAAATGGCCAACGGCCTTTCTGAGGACCGCAAGTCTCCTCCGTTACTAGACTATCTAGATCAAGAAGCTATTGCTTCAGATGGGCTAGAAACTGAGTTAGGTCCTGGCCAGCATGCTGCTCTGTCCCCCTTCTCCTCTAATTGTGACAGTAACAGGTGAAACCCACTACTCTTTGACAAAAACACGGAATTTCCCTTTTGGGGATTAGTAAAATCTAAGGATCCATCTTTTTGCAATGAATATGTATCAATAGACTAAAATCGGTGTGTCCATCCTCTATCTGCAGTCCTAGTGATAAACCTCCTGAGTCAATTGGAATGGTGAACGGAGAAACTTTACAGCAGGTAAAAAGATCTGAACTCTGTCAAGCTTTAAGATGCATATAGATGTAGGTGAAGTCTGATCTCACACAATTTTTCTCTCTCTTTTCAGTTACCCACCAGTACCTCCCCCTCTCCTCCCCCTGGTTTAACAAAGCCTAGCCTGGTGGTGCCCATCAGTGTGTCGGACCTCACAGCCCGTTCACCCTTCGAGGGCGCAGCAGCTGAGTCTCAGTCGCTCTTTTCAGACAACAGTAACTTCAGACATCCTAACCCTCTACCCGCTGGCTTGCCCCCCTTCCCCAGCTCCCCCCGCGGAAGTTCTGACTGGCCCATGACTCCTGAACCACAAAGCCTCTTCACATCAGGTCAAATTTCCAATTAACTTAAACACTTTGCATATAAGTGCCTGTTTTTTTAGATTGAACATTAGCTTTATTCTAGCACTTTTGCCATTATTATTGTACATTACACATCACACTATTGTGTGATGCGATGTGATACTGTATTCTCTTAAATGAGAAACCATGACTGTAGTGATGGTTTCTCATTAAGGTTTTATTCTACTGTTGCTGGCATTGGGAACATAGAAATAGCAAAAAGGTTTTCATTTATATGTGACCTTTTTGTTAAGGGACCTTTCCACATTTATCCACTGATTATTTTTCTTCTACAAATATTATAAGTCATTGTCATTAGCCATTAAGGAATAGTGCATCTCTCATTCCTGTAATACAATGATTAGCCCAATTATTATCACAGGTTAATTCAGAAAAACATTAATCGTTCATTACATTGGCATTTCAGTTAGTGGGTGGGATATTTAAGAAGTAAATGAACATTTTGAAAATGGGCAAGAAAAAAGATCTGAACAACTTTGACAATGACCTTGAAATGTGGTGGCTAGACAATTGGGTCAAAACATCTCCTTAACTGCAGGTTTAGTTAGGTGTACAACGTCTGCAGTGGTTGGTACCTGCCAAAGTAGTCTGAGGATGGACAACCTGGGATAAGGTCATAGGCACCCAAGTCTCACTAGCTGGATTTACATGGACACATTTTTACATTCTGATTGAAATCATTTGCCATCGCATTCAATTGGCACAGCTGTGTGACCAGCGCAAAAGCAACCAATTTATGATGTAAATGTGATCCGAAGTAACTTTAAAAAATAGAAACTCCCCAACATGCAATTTACCGTGAAAACCCAGATCGATGACGAGACTTCCACCAGTGGTCTTTCTCCTCTTTAATTACTTCATTGTTATAAAAAAAAGGGAAGTTGGTGGGTCTGATTTATTTTTTCTATGTGGGATTTATCCTTATCATCAGCGTCCTCAAAGTTATTCGGCAGGTTTTTCCATTTATTAACATATTTGGTATATCACAGCTCATGACAGTTTTTCTTGACATATTAGTATAATTCAATATTTATTCCTTTTTTTCTCTTCCACATATTCCTAGCACATTTATATTGAAATCAAACTCTCTGTGACGTTGGACATATGCAGACAAGGAAATATTTTGTTCCACTGTTCACATTTTGCCGTTTGCAATCCGGTTATTCCAAAAGGCTTATTCTACCCCTTTGCAACAGAACGAAATTTCAATTTTAATGGGAGATATCATTCGAAGTGGGTCGTTTACATGGAGCATTTTCATTCTTATATGCTTTTATTCCAATTTCATTCGGAATAAAGAGGTCTGTGTTAACACACCTGTTGAGTGGTGAGAGCAACGACTCGCCCGTGCTCTCCAAGCCTATAGAAGAGCTACCGAAGCACAACTATCTAACAAGGTTAATGCCAGTTCTGATAGAAAAGTGTCAGAAAATTGCATTTCAGAAGTGTTTTGGTGGGGAAACCTACATGATATTCATGTAGTTTTAATATTTTGACATATAATTGTATGTTAAGCATTGGGTTACAAAACATCTATCTCATTAACAGCAATCTTTGAAGAAAGAACCATTAAAATCGAAAGGACCGTTTGAATATTGATTTTAATCAATAATACAATAATCATCTATCTGTTACAAAGTGCTTTACAGGGAAAATGTAAACTAAGCAGATAAAGGAAAAAAACGCAATCAATCACTGAAGAGTTAAATAAAAATGAACAAATTTTTAAAATGGTGAGAATGGATGGACTTAACCATAGTAGGCGTAGAAGTATTTTCAAAAAATCTCATTGATAAATGCTTGTAGAGAGACGCCATCCTGGAGTTTGCAAAGACCATTTGTCATGTGTCAAGAAGTTCTATGATTTACTGACTATACTTTCTGATGATGCCAATTCCAGTAACGTGTCCTTCTTTCTTTCCTATAGACACAATACCAGTTTCTTCCTCCACAGACTGGCAGGCAGCCTTTGGCTTCGGCTCATCCACCAAACAGCAGGACGACGATCTGGGCTTCGATCCTTTTGATGTCACCCGCAAAGCTTTGGCGGATTTAATAGAGAAGGAGCTGTCTGTTCAGGATCAGAGTCCCTCATTTCCAGGGCCGTTCAACCAGGGGAACAGCCTGCTGCCCCCTAACCCCAGCACCTCACACCACTTCCCCAGTGGCCTGCCACGCCTTCCCCAGCTCCACCACAGAGCCATCTACAGCTCCTTCAGTTTTCCCAGCAGTCAGAGCAGCCAGGCCAGTCAGCAGCAGCCAACTACCAGACATCCCTGGATGGGCGTCCCCATACGGAATAACCTCACACACTTGAACCACTCAGCCAGTTCTGCCTCACACAGTAATTTCCTGGACCTGAATCTGCCCCCTCAGCACAACACAGGGCTAGGAGGGATCCCCATTTCAGGTATGAGACAGCGTTGACACTGTGGCTTCTTCTGTTCCGTGTGGGAGCAGTGCATGTTAAATCAGATTCCTAATGTTATGTTGCCACAATATGTGTAAATGCCACATATTGGTGGCATTTAATCTCAACACTTACACTGCAGCATGCCGTAATAATTATTTTTTTGATGAGCGTTTATTGAAATCAGTGAGGAGACACTAGTAGATGCAGTTCTGCAGCTCACCACTAGTTTGTGATCAAATCCCTGAGATGCGTCTTCTCTCTCCTGCAGAGAACAGTGGCTCTATAGATGGCTTAAATGTGAAAGAGTGGCAGGATGGCTTAAGAGCCCTCTTGCCCAACATCAATATCAACTTCGGGGGTCTCCCAAACTCCTCTTCCTCCTCCTCCTCCTCATCCTCCAACAGTGTTAACCACATTGGTGGGCCGGCGGGGCCAGCAGGTATCTCACACAGCCTGAGTTGGGACGGCACAGCCAGTTGGATGGACCCTGCTATCATCACCGGTAGCCACTTCCTAAAATCATTCAGATAACTTCATGATAATTTTGATGTTGAGCTAATTGCATAAGGTATTTCTCAAGCAAAAATGCCAAACATGTACATGTTGGAAGTATCACAGTATGCAATCTAAAGTTGAATTAACCCTGCATCTATTTTCTTTTTCAGTTAATCTCATGCTAATTTTCTTTCTCTAAAAGCGTAAGGTCAAGAAAATGGCAAACCTTTACATTGGAGGAGCCCAAAAACCAACAATTCGTCTGTTATTTACATTATTTGTCAATCAGTCGACACATTAACTTATCCTTGTAGTGCTAGATTCATAAAATGGGTAATTAATACCTAACAAATGTTTTAATCCTTTACTATTATATACATTTTATTATATTATTTTTATCGGCAGGAGAACAACTATTAGATATTCTTCATACCAATAATATTTGGTATAAAGTATTCATTCCTAAGGATAGGGAAGCACATGGAGGAGGATGGTTGGGGGAAACGAGGCGCTTTACCAGTTGTGGGCAAACATCTTTCCAAATTTTCTCATTAATTCATAATTTCTTGATAACATAACAGGAAAAAATTTTCTACCAATGATGCTGCAAATTTAGCATGTTCATCAGTTGAAATGTCAGCAGGCTGCAGTGATCTGTTCTGCCCCAACCAAAGGGGCCAGTACCCCTGTCTTTTTGTTATGGATATCCACGTCACCTCAAAAACGGAAAACACTTTTGTAGAAATTTCACGCATGCTTTGCAGGTTACCTGAAGGTGTGGTATTGGTGCTCTTTTAACTCATCTAGGTCAATATTTTAGATTTACTGTGACACATCCCCACATTTAACATCAACATTTCACTGGTTGGTTTTAGCTTTTTGTAGTTCTGTGTGTTATATTTCTGCGATAGCACTGTCATCACTAACCTCTTCTATGTTCTCCAGGCATCCCGGCTTCAGCAGGGAACAGTTTAGACTGTCTTCAAGATGACAACCCACCACATTGGCTCAAGTCCCTGCAGGCGCTCACAGAGATGGACGGTCCGGCCGGCTCAGCAGTGCCCACTCCCCAGCCCCTCCACACCAATCTCCTGGACGCCCACCTCCCTCTCCAGCACAGAGCCGCTGCCAGTTGGGCTCCTTACCTAACCCAACCCACAGCCAATCCCGCCAGCCAGTTCCACTCGCCTCCCCCCGGCTTCCAGACCGCCTTCAGACCCCCAGGACAGCCCACCACAGAGCTGCTACAGAGTGCTGCTGTGGACCGCCACTGAACACTTGACAACAGCAGACACCCATCCATCCCCCTCAATGCCACTTTATACCCACTGATCCTGTACCCCCTCTCCTTCACCCAATGCAATACACACCAATCTGCAGAGTATGAAAAATTAACAAAATAACACACATGCTTTCATCTTTTTCTCTTCCTCCTTCCTTTTCGTCTATTCTAAAGGCCGATTTGTTTTTGTTTTTGGCACACAAATTATCATTACCCTTTGTCTGCTACAATCACCACTCCTTCCATCTAGTGCTGGACGTGCCACATAGTGTAGCTGACTCTGACATTCACTGTAGCTCAGTGGAGAGCATGTAGAGGGGCGTGTAACATCAGGTGTCCGGCGATGACACAAGAGTCAACTCCACAAAATGGCAAAGAAGCAAATTAGTCAAAGTGAAGCGTTTTTTAAAAAGTAACTCAAGATTAAGCATGAAACAAAGTTTGTGTCTTTTGAGAATAGGTGTCAAGATAAGTTTGCAAGGAACGAAGGAAAGCTGTGAATCTGCTCCTGAAACTTTTCCCCAAAGACCCTCATCTTCCCTACCTGAACAGGAGACTGAAACGGTTAACCCTTACAGCCAAGTCGAGAGTAAGACGAGGTGAGATAGAGAGATTAAAAGGGTTGGTCCTAAGCTTTTTCTGAGAGTGGTTTTTAAAAATGTTTCAAACAAACAAACAGAGATATGTATGTAGGGAGTAAGTGCAGACAACACGGTGGAGTTGAGGGCACAGGCTATGTATGGGCTCCCTGGTAGGTCGGGACACAGCTGGCCTGCTTGAGAGGCACCTTGGACCCTATTCTCTTTAGTGGAGGGATCCCACGAGCCCTGTCCTGCTGGAGGGAACATTTTGCTGAACCTCTGTATCAGAGGATAGAGCATTACTAACAGAGGAGCAAAGGCTTTGGGAGATGGTGGCACATCCTGAGCAATAGGGTTAGACTCTAACTCACAGTGCCACTGTGTGGCACCTACAGTAGCTAGCCCTAACACGGACAACCACAAAGTAAATAGGACGATGAATCAAACGAATGGGGAAAAATACTAATGAGGTAGCAATGAGATTAAACAGGTCCCTTTGTTCCATCCAGTGGGGCTTAAACAAGGCCTTAAAACGGACAAATGAGAGAAAGGAGTGCGAATGATTGGTCGAGGAGTCTTGCTTCAGTGATTGCTGAAAAATATGCAATATTGTATTTGAATTCAGCAGCTGTATGTGAGAGTACATCCCAGTGGAAGCTTGCTGCAAGATAAACAAGGCACCATAAACATGATCGAGGAGTTATCGACCTTAAGGATTTGAGTTGGACCTTTGTGACCACCGCCTTTTCTTTTCTTTTCGAAGTCTTGATTCTGATCCGTTTTCGGTCTCTCTCCCTCTCTTTCTCATACTCTCAGCACCCCTAACCCCTCCTCTTGCTGTTCCCTATTTAACAGTATTCACAAAAATGAACAAACTCAACCAGGAGAAACCAACACAGTCATACAATGGGTTTTAACGTGATGTTGCAAGAAAAAAAAACAAAATTAAGGCGCTTAAAGGAAATGAACTGTCCTCTGCAGGTCTGGAATAATGAACCTTAAAATAAAACTGAAAATTCAGAGCTATTGTTTGTCTGCTGTTGTCTTCTCAAAACTTTGACTCAAATTTGTGGCATGATAGATGCTCTGAACAGTCTCCATGTTGTGTATGCTTTTGGATGGATGGATCCAAATAGATTGAAAGAGGAACATTGAAATGGCTAGTGATACAGAAAACAAACAAAATTTTAAAAAACATCAGAACCATAAATATATGCCAGGGGACAGGGATGGTACATATATATCACCAAAAAAATTATATTAAATTGTTCGCATAGGTTAGTAGTTTTGAGGGAAAATATATTTTTCCAGTTCAAAACTGCTAATAATGTTCTGTAAAATACAAGGGGAAATATCTTACCACTGTTTACCACGTTGTGTATACTCCTCATCAGGAATATCACCTTAAGAGCATTCCTGTTGTTTTGAAGTCTTTCAATAGGGGGCAGATCAGTGTCACTAAAGGACCTCTGCAGTCAAGCTTCAAACACACACAAGGTTACACACAGTGAATGACAGGACAGTTTGTCAACTGCACTGTGTTTTGGCATATTGGTTTCAACAATGATTATTAAGTGACTAAATTCAACTAAAATGTAGATGATGAAGCGTAATTTGACTTTTCAATATCACACTTGTCTCACAGTGCAGTTACATGTCGCAGAGAATTCTCTGTCCTGTAGGATTTCTGACAGGTACCAAACATCTGTCAGCAATCATACAGCATCTTCACTTTTTTTCTAGTGAAGCTGCTGTTGTAATTCCTGTTCTCACTACCCATAAACAATACTTTGACACTGAAGAAAATATCAAGACTAATTTCTAAGCCGATATATATGGATGTTTTTTTTATAATAGAAGGTGAAGATGAAATTTGTGTTTGCATGGACTACTTTTAACTATTCTATGAATGCCACATTTATTCATAGCACACCATAATGTTTTAAGCAGCTTTATTGTAATGTTTGTCAACATCTCTTAATTCTGCTATGAAGACAAATACATAATGACTGTTTTCCTGTTCTCTGATACAACCACAGAGGATTGTTTAATATACACAAACATCCCATTGACCTATTTATTATATCCCTGAAAAGTCAGGGATATAATAAACAGGCAATGCAATCCTCAAAGTTTGGCCACGTCTGCAACAGAGCCGTTGTGTTAACGTGATTCCGCAAAAACTATTTCATGGATCATTTCCAAATTTTACACCCACGTTGACCGTAACGCGAGGAGGAACTGGATGGATTTTGGGAAATGTCGGTTGTATGTATCCAACACTATGTAGAGCTTTTCCTCCAAAAGCTGGTCGAATTTTGTTCAAATTTGCTGCATATGACTCAACTTGAGGAAATCTATCTTGTTTACATCGTGCTTAATGCTAACAGTTACTATTTTAATCACCAGGCGGTACTTTTTTTTCCTTTTTTTTTTCCAAAAAGTCCAAAGATTTTGTCCAAATTTGTTGAAAATGAATCAACTAGACCCATCTATCTTGTAAAGGTTGTATTGTTATTCCAGTAGTTAATATTTTACTCACTAGATGGGAGTTCTTCATATAGGTGAATCACCCGTTCCTGTTTTTCAGACATAACTTCAGATCTGATTTGAGGAGTTTAATTAGGTTGATTGCTTGTAGAACGTAGGGGATTTGGGGCAGATATACCCTTTCTGTTTGGGATGGCCGCATAGGCCTGAATACCTATAGATATTCATGTAAAATACTTATTATACATGCTAAATTATGTAGCTTAATATAGTGTTAACTAAAAATGGTGAATAATGAAAGAAGTAAAGGGCTAGACTAAGGATTTAGAACTTTGACTAGAGAATTGTGGACATTTTTGACACTTCTTTCATTCCACCATGAAAATCATGATATTAATAAATTTTCTTTTCATCGTAAGACTGGGTGTGTCAGTGAAACTGAACACCTGCAGGCGTCAGGTGCTGAGCAGGCAGCAGATTAGGAAGGTGAGTGTGTAAAAAACAGGCAGGCAGCAGATTCTGTGGAATTGAAGTCAGTAGCACCACAGAAGGGAGGCAAGCTGTGCAGAGTTCCTGGGCCAACACAGACCATGCGGACACTCCAGAGAAACACCATCGAGCTCTCTTCTTGATGATGCATACCGATCATAAAGAAAATAACATCTGTTAATTTTCTGCAGGTAGTGAGAAGCAGTCCAGTACTAAAGACGTTGTTTCGGCTCTAGTGAGAAAAGACTGGCACAGAATTTCCCCTGATTACTAAGTGCTCTGTGACAGACAATATTGTCTAAAAAGAATGATAGTTTATTGTTTTGCTTGCTTTGCTAAAACACTTTATTCATGGTCATTACCCTAAGGGGAAGGGACGGGTTGAGCATTTAGGGTGAATGAAGTTGGATGTAAATCACGGAGATGAATAACCTTAGATGCAAAGACCTGGGTCAAATAAGAGTAATTAGATTAATTAGACATTAGGTTTATCACAGCAGCAGCCACTGCAGATCCCTGCTTATAAACTTGTCTCACTAAATTGAGCTGTAAATAGTATTTTAACAACTGCCGAACGGCAAGGAGAAGGCCATTTTCACACTCCTCTGAGGGTGGAAATTTCACTTTCCTTGAGGACTGCAATATATGAGAGCATGAGGAGGGGCGCAGTTGCTGCAATGAATTCTACAGAAATGCATACATCAAATTCAATATATTGCAACCCAGAAGCAGGACTCCCACCCTGACGCAGCCATGCTTTGTTTGTCATTATTTTGAATCTGTGTATTCTTTTGGATCAACTCCCAATGGACTATTATCCATTGTGCTATATACTGCATTCTTTTTATACAGAATATTTTTAGAGTCCTCGAAACTCTGTGAAGCGTTTTATTTTTTATTCTTAAAACAGCATGCCTCATATTGCTCTCAAAAGCTAAAACAGCTGTTTGATGCATTGTGTGCTCGGACGCCTTTCTATCAGCCATTATAGCGAGTTAATCAATGTAAATCAGACTTTTCGGTGGTTATAATGTTATGGCTCGTTTGTTTATATTTCACAGCATTTACCAGAAACAAGAACCAGCTCCAAACTGTAGAGTTTTGTGGTTGCCGAAAAGCAGAATGTTTTTTAATGCTTTGCCATCATATTTTATAGTAAATTAGATACTCTGTTTTTACATTGTAGCACAAACGCATAAAATTAAGAAAAGCCTAACTTAATTCAAAGTTCCTCCGACGCCATGATAACTGAGCAATTGCCTGGTTCATTTTGATTGTCACTCAAACAGAGTTATTCCATCAGTTTCAGGCCAGAGAAGCAAAAACCTGAAGCGGCTGATGAGCCTCAGGTTAACGGGACATAGAACAGTAAAATGGAAAAGGAGTTAAGTTAAGCATATCTGTATTAAGGTAAAAAATTGTGCAACAGGATATTTGACCCCCTTACAGAGAGGAGTATGTTTGTAACATTGAGTGGAACATCTCAAGCAGAGAAAGTGAATTCTGAGTGGCAAGATGATTCCAGCCCTCTGATAAAATATATATATATATTTTATTTGAATATATATATATTATATATTTGAAGTGGCATTAAGGGCTCACAGTACACTTGACAAGAAAAAAATCAGCTTAACAGAGATACAGATGTAGGAGCACCTGTTTCCGGATCTGTGTCCTTTCACTAATTCAGAGATACTTACCGGATCACCTCAAACTGTACATCCATATTTTTTTGTTTTGCTCATCTGTTTCGGCAAACGCACAAATGGGATTTTGACTTTAAATCTTTATGTACAATCTGAAGTTAGATAATGCTGTTTCAATATGACAACACTACCATGGTGGATGACATAAATACAAATACAATATTTCCTGGCCCTGGTCAGGATGCTTACATGGGAAACCTGCAGAGACAGCTATCAGCAGAAAACACTCTCCATTTGTCAGCCTTTGACAGGCTCTCTCTCACCAATGGAGCTTGATGCACTGCAAAAAATTGCCATTATGACAAGACAAATGGTCTCACGTTAAACTATTAAAATTAAGGCTGAACTGAATTCAACTGAAAATGAATTATTCTGCAGCATTTTAAATATTTGCAAAATAGTTTTTCAATCAAAACTGCAAAAAATACTCCAATTTCAGCTTCTACAGCATTAGAATCTTCTATGATTCGGTCCATGTGTCTGTTTGGAGGTTTCTGGATATTAGACTTTTGAAGATATTTCAAAATATTTTAAAACCGAAATCACTGAAAATACATACATGAAAAATAAGTACATTCCTCTGCTTGTCTTAAAATTTGCTTGAGATGCAGTGAAATTAAGAAAGGCATAACCCTACGTTTAAATAAATGATGCTCAAAATACACTGAATAATTCACCTTATTGGAGCATTTTACTTTTCCCCTCTATTCAATATCTAAAGGATTTAATCATCCAACAAGGAAGACATTTTTTACAGTGTGCAAAACTCTCAACTGACCCACACAAGCCTTTACTGTAAATTCCACCAGCAGCCCAGTTAATGTGTCCTGGGCAGGAAAACTGACATAGTCCTCCATCAACCAACTTACAGTACGTAATGGCTCTGCTGGGGGGGTTGCGTCTGTAGAGCAACATTGACATTGCTTTACGGCCAACAATGTCTTGCCATCCTCTCCTGTAACCTCAGGGAAAAGATACATAAACACATACATGTCTTATTTCTCCTTTTTTGACCACTTCTCCAGAGAGACACACCAGCTAAAACAGCTGGTGCTGTAGGTCATCACTAGAAATAACTCACTGTAAGTTTCATTTATCAACCCGAAGAAACCATGGTGACACAAGTGTTTATGCATCCAGTAACTTTACTTTGAAGAGAAATCGGTCTGGGTTCTCATGGTATAGGAACATATTGGCCTGGATCTATTCTATTTAAAGGAGTAGTTCAGGAAATTTGGAAAAATGTGTGTGTTGGATTACTTGACCAACACCACCCTCATACCCTTACCGTTACTATGGATTATTGATTTCTAATTTGTTAAATTGTGTGATAGTTGTGGTAGATGTTAGACCCTGCTTCCAGGCATTGGGTGAAGCCCATATTATCGGCTCTAGCTTCTTTTTAAGTAACATTATGGACGAATTGTATCAATTTTGTCATAGAATTATTGGTAATAGAATACATTCTGCAAAAATAAATTCGAACTCTAACCCACCAATTTGCAGACTTAAATTTAATTTGATGTTTTGGTAATAGACTTTCATTATGTAGAAGTTTTGATCACCCCATTTCTCTCCGACAAACCTGTCTTAATTCGCAAAACTGTGCAGATATACTTATGTCATAAAAAAACAAATTTCCCATGATGTCCCACCAAAAAGTATTGAATACCTTTTCCCATCAATCACGTCCTCGTTCCTCTCATGCTGAGGTCTGTTATGGTTTTGTATTTGCCAGCCTCCTTGAGATCTGTGTGTCAATGTAACTGAAGCAGGAAAGTCACAGCGACAATTTTGTTGATGTTTGAATTTGAATATTCAACCCCAAACGAGCCCGCTGACGTTGCACCCAGGGGCAGGAGCAGCATGTAAACTGAGACCCACGTCGCCTGATACCTCAAGGACATTTCCAGACTGGGAGCATTGATGGCAGATTCTGCCTGGATAGATTGGGTTAAAAAGAAAATGTCTACATTGACAGTTCATTATGAGTGAGTAACTGAACCAAGCTAACATCAAGGGGAGGTTCATGTTTCTAGTAGACCAGTAGATGCAGCTCTCCAAATTTTTTTTACAGGCATTCCACAACAAAATCTGAAGCGTTAATAATAATAATGATGATAATAAAATTAAGAAAAAAAGCCAAATGGTGATAATGATGTCTTTCAATCCCCAAATCTAGATTAACTTCCCATCCAGCTATTTAATCCAGAGGTGCAGGGTTTATTCCCATCTACAATTCAGAATGAATATATGGCTGTTCGGAGAGATAGGCTCTTCACTCAGAGAACACAGGTTACAGTAGATTACCAACTAACAGCTACAGAAGTGGTTCTGAAAACTGGCTTTCAGGCCGCTTATTTAGGGTGGCTGCTTCTTTTTTCATGTGGGTGGAGCTTAGAAAAACCTTTGCATTGACAAATAAAGTTTCCAAATAAAGAGTCCAACTAATTTTGTTGAACCTTGATTTTTCTTGCGTGGCATAATGAGGTTAAAATTCTGGCCATATTTCAAGCAAGACATGACAAATGCCTCTGTACAAATTGAAGAAGACAAGAAATTTGCATCCACATGGCGTTATGTATTTAATGTCCTCACAGACCAACGCTGCCTCCACTTTTACTGTGTTTTGTTTAAGAAGTGATTTACCACATCTTCTTCGTCTGTTGCCATTTTTATTGCTGCTGAGACTTCTAATCCTCACTGTCGTCTTGTGAAGTCATTAGTGTGAGCTCACAGGACGCATGGAAGTGTGTGGGCACTAACAGATTTATCGTTTGAAACAGACGTGTTTCATTTCCATGTTTAGAAGGAGAGTAAATGAGCCATATTCACACCTTTGGGATGAAGTTCAACAGTTACATTTAATATTTAGCACCAATATCTGGTAATTCTGATCAAATCATTCTACAGCTATTGACACTCCATTAGCATTTGTTTTGATTTGCATTTAATGCTCGGTTGGCATAGCCAAAGTAAAGGCTAATATTCCGGCTGGCGTGTCTGTATAGTTTGTTGTTTGGGTTGGTGAATAAGCAGATATACTGATCAGTTTATAGACTGATGATATTTGGAGTAGATGGAACAAAATGACGACAAACGCTTTGATACGTTACTATGGTCAAAGAACTCTGCCGCTCTTTATTTATAGAACATGATGAGGGACAGCATACAACATGATGTGGGAATGTTTCTACATCAATGCAAAGTGAATAATCTGATTTCCACTGACTTAGAATATCAATGGGTAATTCATGAGCTCATCCTTTCTCCTCCTGCAGCCGCCTCCTTCACTAGTTACATCTTCTTTTCTGTATCACTACCGTAATGCAGGGCTGTCAGTGGCTGGAGTTAAAGAGGTACATTTATCTGGCCCGAGTTTCACAGAGACGATTTGTGGACTTCCACAAGGATGAGGAAATTATGGACGTGCCCTTAATTATTAAACAAGTGTGTCAGCAGCCCAGCCTGATGGAGGTAATGCAAAGAGGAAGTGGGCCAGAGAGAGGGCCTCTGGGATCGAGGGGATAGGAAAGGCTGGTGGGCCTGGACCGGGGGTGGGGTAGTGTCAGGCCCAAAGTCTTCGGATCATGCAGGGGAGTTCCAATATTGATGTCAAATTTTTTTTGCACATTGTTAACATTTGGAAACTTACAGTAGATTAGCTTGTTAAAGGTACACAGGCGTGTCAGTGGTTTGTAAAGCCAACAGCAGAGGACACTTAAGATTTGATCTAGAATATTCCTCCAATATTGTGCATGCAGAGCTGATTGAGTCACAGTGAGAAGGCCCTCGAGAAACTTTTTGGATGACGTCAACAAGAATGTCATGGCATTTTTGTACAAGGGATATTGGATGAGTGTCTGTCTTCAAAGAAATTGATCGTGGAATAACAAGTGAGCCAGAAGCCTGACTCAGGCAAATCAGCCATCCTTTGTGTGTATGTGGGTGAGTATGAGTATATAAGACAAAGACATTGAGGAAGTGAACACATGCAGCCACATAATCTTTGTACGGCCCCATGGATAAAAACACACATTTCTTCACGAGAACACATTCACAGACAACTTCTCATCCAAGAAGATGTGTTTGGTTTGTTGTAGGAGAGAGTGCTGACGATGAGTGTGGAGGGGGCATGAAGCTGAAAGCAGGCCTGCCGCATTGTTGACCGACAGCACCTCAATTAGTCCAACATGCTGGTCACGGATTACTGAGACAATGGCTTCAGCCACACTTTCAATTACATTCTTCTCATTTGCATGTGCAGAGGAACATCTGAGTGCATATGATGACCTGAAACGTCCAGTAAACACACAGCAGTAAAGTCACCTTTCTGAATGATTAACTGGTGATATTCTCTATTTGTGGTTCTCGAACTCGTTTGAATAATATATTCCCATTTTCAATCATTTCTTCTTCCTGATTGGAACTACACACTTTTGATAGATAAAACACAAACAACAATTAAAATACAGAGCTGTGCGATAAGTTTGATTTATTAAAAAACAAACTTGTTACAAACAAACATTTACATACAATTGTGTTTTAGGAGGAGTTGGTTAAATTTGGAAGCAGGTCCCGGTGCAGATACTGGATAACTTTTTTTCTCTTTTTTTCAATAATGGAGATATAGCCCCAATTTTTCAAAACATTTTGCCAATATCTCGAGAAGGTAACAGTCAGCAAATCAAGCTAAAATTATCCAGGGATGTGCAGTTGGATCCGATTTATGTAGAGCCTGATGATAAAAAATATATGTTTGCAGGGGGAGAATACCTATTGGTTCAGAGTAGGGTGATGAAGAGGTTTGGAAACATGGCACTACCAACATTTCATAATCATTCAGATATAATTCATATATCTTTATAATGTAAGACGTTATATCTGAAAAAAACTACATCCTGATCCACCACTATAGAAAATCATATTTTTGTGACAAAGTAATGATGAAAAAAGCATAAATCCAGATTTCCACAGTCAAACTACTATGTGGTACTACTTGATCTGTGATGAATCAGAGCAGACTGTGACATCATAGTGGTGACATCACCATGTATGCCATGCAGCATGAAGCAATGACATAACAATTGCCCGTTGATAGTGTTGGCGGAGTTGTGCAGTCACTGACTGCTTTCTAGTTGTTGTTTTTCACTGAAAACGGGGACTGAACCAGACAAATTTGAATTAAAACATTAAAGGGAAAAGTCTATAAAGTTCTTCTCAGAGGAGAGAATCTTTGCAGTGGGGTATGTATTAATGCCAGCAACATCTTTCTGTCTTTCACATAAACAGAGGCATTTATTCCAATGCTAGAAGAATATTGGTTTGTGCAGCTTTAACCCTTAAATGTCCTCACCAAGAAATTGAATAAGAAATAACTTAGAAACTAAATTTACCATAAAAAGACAAATGGTTAAGTCAAGCATGTTTTCAAACTGGAAAAATAAAAATTGCTTATGATGAAATGTTGTATTTTGTGACAAATGGTCAATTTCAATTGAATTAGCTCAGGCTTTTGGTAAAGCCTGTTTTTGTAAAAACTACAGCATTCGACCCTCAATAGACTTTTTTGGTTGTATCAAGTAAAACATAATTCTGTTCAGTAACATGCTTTATAGTGCCAAAAATATGTTACTTATTGAATAGGACTTTCTCCATTCATGCTTCCTCCTCTGAAGGAGCATATACATACTGCCACTGGGTTATATTATAAAGGATCAGTGAAGTTGGACACCGCTATCAATAAGAAATAGAGACTCAAAATGTGCACAACCAAACAGATTAGCAGGACATTAAAGGGGTTAAAAAATACACACACACCACAAAAGGTCTCTTGTAAAAAGTAAACATAATCTTGTAAACCCACAGGTAGATTGCCACTTACAACTAATCTACCTGTCAATAACTGTGAGTTTACGTGATTGCAAGTCAGTAAAGAAAACTAAGGATAGCATGTGTGATATCCTGTACTATGACTGAGAGACCTCTGCAGTCATAAGGAGATAGAGGCAACGAGACTGATAGAGAGAGGAGAAGGGGAATGTATGAGTGCAGGACTGGTGCCAAACCCCCGCACCCTCACTGTTGCTGCCTGCAGAGTGAGAAGTGCTGCATTTCCTGAGGGCAATGCGGAGGACAAGGAACAAGAGCTTCACTTCTGTTTTGGTCATCATACAGCAAACATAGAGCAGGACTGCAGACAAAGAGAGTTTACAGCTGAGAGAGAACCTGATATATAGCTTTATATATAGATTTATAAATATATGTGAGTGTAGACAGAGAGAGAAAGAGGGGGGCAATGAACTGACATAGAGAGCCTGATGAGAGACACAGATGACCTAAAGCACTCAGGGTGATGTCTCCTGTCTCCAGCATTCCCTACAAAAATTCTTCTACATGCCATCGCTAGACAGACATGGGAACAAATCATTTTAACACCCCTACAAATTATCCCATGCAATTCACATTCATCACTTTTATTGACTGTACTATGATTGGATATATTCTTCTTTCTGTTTCGTGGCTACTGGCCACAGCATCTGTATCTATTCAATGCATTTAGAAAAGCTTTCGATTTTGAAGTATAATCTATCTTGCTGACAAAATTTCAGTCTGAAGAACAAGGTCCTTGTTGAAAGGTTAGGCCGTGGTGTGTGAGAGACCATTTAGACGTCATCCCTAACCCTAAACCTAAGCCTTTATAGACAACATGAAATGATGTTCAACGTTCCCGTGTTTGGCATCTTTTCTTGCAGCACAACACCACCTCTATGACCTCACAGTCATTTGTTCCCATTGAGATACTGTAGTAGCATATTCAAGCCTAAAAACATGCACTGCTAGGATTTAAGGATCGTGCTCAGTCGCTCAAATCTACTGTGAAGAGATCATTTCTATAAATGAATTGATTAGTTACGCAACAGAGCATTATAATACCATGTTGATAATCACTTCAAATATTTCAAGAAAATAAAGGCCCAACATTTCCTTATACCAACTTTTTAATTGTGAGCATTTGCTGCCTCTCAATGAAAATATGAGGTAATAATTTCAGACTCAGCACATGTACAGCACCTCTGAGTCAGATGCTTTTCAGCTCAGGATGAAGCAGGGAAAGGAGGGGAGATGCAGGGCTTTGAGGTGTGTAACAACTCTCGGGGAATGACAGAGGGAAGCGCACTACTGTCGGGAGAGGAGGATTAGTGAAGAACCATTACCTTAGCACCATGAATCCCTGCTAATGGCCTCAGTGAGAGGGTGCTCCACTACAGAGGTAGGAGAGCTTTAAATTGAGACTTCAATAGGATCTATCAGTCCCTCTATCACTTTTCATTTCTGGAACATCATTCAAAATCTGTTAATATTCTTTTATAAAATCGTTGCTATTTGTTGATTTTTGTCAATTTTTTTCTTGGTTACATATTAACTCATCCTGATGTTTGGTTTAGTTTCCTGAGCAGATTTTAAATATTATACGGTGAACCAAGCCCATAGGTGGTGCTTTTGGCTATTTATGAACTTTTATTTCATGTAACAAGTTACATTATGCTACAATCTGTGATTAGATGATTTTCCAAATGAGATAATTCATTTGGTACAAAACAAAATCAAAAAACTGCTCAATATTATTTAAACATTTATTTGGAAACTGAACATTTAACTTTTTCTCAGCGAGATTTGCAATTAAAATTTGTAGAACGTAACTGTGGACGGTGGTCTTTCATTGAAATGCATCCATGGGGGTGTATCCTGAGTATCTCATCATTGTTCATGTTGCCTTTTGTGCAGGTCCATCATACAGACAGACACCCCCATCCCAAGCCAAAATGAGCATACGCCAGCAGATCCTTAAAAATTTATTGTATTTAATGTAAGGCAAAATCAATCATAAGTGATACAAGGAAAAATAAGAAATAACCCTTGCATAGATCACAGACCATGCCTTTGTCATCATCAGACAAACTGAACACATTGCAGCATAATCTTCGGTAAAAACAACGTGATAAATGGCGGTAGGATAAGATAACACATCAGAGTTTAGGTTGCTTGTGGGTGAGAAGAAGAGTTCAACAGTCCTTTTGCACTTGGCTCCAAAACTTCCCTACTAGCATCACACTTCTGTTCCAAATAGGTGAGGTACACAACATTCCTGTTCGGAGCCTCCTCGCAAACCGAAAGCAGTCCAACACCAAGACCTTTAGCAAACAAGAATAAATTAAAACCAATGTACTGAAGTCCAACAGAGGGTGTGTGGTTCAGGCGCTGCTTGGACACAATTTCCGTGTTTCTCACGTCAAAGTATCACCACAGTCTAGACCGAGATAGGGATTGCCAAAAGAGTATTTCAGTCCTAGAATAGCGATAAAGCTGGAGAAACTCACTCCTCATGTCCTATTTCGCACACGAAGCCTGGCAAGCACAACCTGAATATCACACACGGACACTGAGAGCAGCTTAGATACCCAACGCCACTCCCCTCTTAGTGACAAGGTCAGCATTAAGGTGCATTTAAGTAATCCAGCAGAAGACACGTTTCTTGACAACTCCCAAACAGGAAGCCTCGGTGCAAATGAGAGCAAGGGTTTCTTTTGAGTTATGATGTAACTGTATCATAGTTGAACCACAGTTTGAAAGGCAAAACTCATGCAGTCTTCCATCAACCATGCAGTTTTTTGCAATTAGTAGATTAATGTAGAGATACACTGTAGGAATAGGCTCAGTAGTGGAGATTGTAAAAACGTGAGTATGGTGTTTGAATGAATTGTTTCTTTTCTTGAGACCAAAAAGACAAACCATATTGTATGTTTTTAGTGATATTACACTTACTTTCAGTCAGTGTAAAGCACTTCATCATAATACAGTAGTTTCATTATCATGGCTAGCCAGAGGAACATATATTCTTTGATATTCCAGCACATGGCATGTTCTTCCTCTATGAGTCATGTTACAGTGACACCAACAAACATATTCAATTGTTTTTTACTAAGTAATAGAGTATATAATAGTTACCTTTGTCTACCTTATTGGAGCTAAATTGCATTTTGTTATCATAAGATTTATTTCTTTTTCTTGTAGTATAACATCTTTTCTGGATCTTCTCACTTGTGCCTGTTGCAAAAGCATAAAACATCTAACTGTAAGCTTAAAAAAAAAAATGAATATGTAAAACATTTTAGGCACCTTCTCTAGTTCAAAAAGCTAATCAGTCCAGTGAACAGATAATAGATCACCACTAAGTGCATTATGCGATGCCCCTTTGGGACTTGGTTATAGTTTTCGAAGGAACCCTTCTGCAGCCTCTCTTTCCAACTGCAGAAGTCTGATCTGGGTAGGTAATAGGGATTGCCACTGCTAAAGAGCCAATATCTTTATTTGTAAAATACCAGCCTCTACATTTCACCTTATAAAATCACTGAATGGAGGAAAGTGAGAGTTTGGTGCATAAACATCCCTGTGTAATTTATCCATCAAGCAATCACAACGTCTCTGACATCCAAAATAGATTTGATTGACTATTTGTTACAAAAAACATCCCAGAAATAGGAAATATGTTATTCTATTGCTGCCAAAAATATTATGTGTCTGTTATGTAAGTTAATGCAAAACACCATCCATACATGCCTTCACAGCTACAATAGCAAAGCACTGTTAGTGTGAGGGGTAGCACTTGTATACTTTACCTCACTTTCAGCAGTTTCCTGCAGGACATGACACGCATCACTACTGTCAAGCATGAGTCATATGAAAAAAATGTGTGACCAAAGCAATTTCTTGATAGCTGCATTGTATTAGCCATTCTATATATATTAATATAATAGAAGTGGGTATTATTGGTATTTTATTGTATGAGAGACCCCTTCAAAGTTCCCTGACACCCGTGTATCTTTTTTGCCCTAATGACAAGCTACTAACATCTTACAAGGCTCTTGACCTTTAACCTTTACCATGGCAGACACTCTTCAACTGTACAGTACAGTACAAAGATCAGTGCCAAATAAAATTACAAACAGTGCCCTAAACTAACCAACCATTCAGCGATAACACAACAAGAAGTATAGAATGGAGAAAGTCTTGTCCAAAACAATCAATTTGCTTGAACTAATGTTTCATGATGTTACAAGACTAAAATGCTTGTGCTGTAGCGATACCAAACTGGACAGCCAGTACAACAGAAACATATATGAGAGTCCAGTAGCACTGAAATGGTGTTTTTTTTTACAGGCCCTTGTCAGGAGAATACCTTATGAAAAAAAGAGCACACAGTACAAAATCTTACTTTCAATTGGGTGAATTCATCTCAATACTGAGTGCAGATTCATGTACAGTAGCTGTAGAGTTTCAAGTAATCAATACAATCTGTCCAAATCTATTTGCAGTTAATTGTCTGGAACAATATGCTTAAATACAGTTCACTACTTGTGAGCTGGCACAATGGAAAATAAAAAAAAAAGATATCAGAAGAAGCAAAAAAAAAAAGGCTCAAGCAACGGAACAAAATGTTTGTGCAAAGATATGGGCTGCTCTTTGCTGTGCATTAAAATTCCCAAGGCTTGCATGATGACAAACACAAATAATTCTAACAACAAATGTCTCCACCATCTTATCCTCTTTTGTGTTGAAACACATTCCAAGTGTTTTTTGTGACACAACAGTAGCTTTAAATACCAGTCTTTCAAAGAAGTCAACATATAAAACAGTCAATGCCATCCCATTAGGAGAGACAAGCAATCTCTACAAGCTCTCTACAAATGAATGTTCTGATTGTGCGTAGCTTTAAGTGAAAAAAAAGGAACGTGACTGCTGTAGACTGTCTGCTCTAAGTGCTTGTGTAAAGGCAATGCACACATTCAATGTTGCATGACTGCAGTTTACATCTAATGTTCCGTTTTGCATGGTATGGGAAGCCCCGCATTGAAGTTTGCAGCGCTGCAGCAAGTTTGCAATGACCCCACTGAGGTAGAGACCCTAAAAGTATGTATGGAGCACGAATTAAACCATTACGTAAATCGATCAAACATGTTTCAAACCTATGAATATACCCTTTTGATTTGGATCGGTAAACATGCAGACTACAATACGTTGCTGCTTATGGGCATACTTAAGTGTGTGACAGCATGAAAACTGGGTTGTGCATTACAGCCATCCATTTTTTAATTTTTTTTTTTTTTACAGCAATCACCCGATGTTGCTCACCTGGCATCATAATCATAAACAAAACAAAAAAACAAATCAGTACGAGAACCGAAGGTAAACCAGCTCTGCTCAACCTCACAAATCCCATTGTACACAGAGGCACTTTCACTGCTCCTGTTAGTGAAAGGGATAAAGGCACTAGCAACTAATGTCAGAATAATTCTCTGCAAAATTAAGTGAAATTTGGTATTCATCCATTTCAGTGGATTCCAACCCAATTTGATGTGGAAATCGAAGCATGAATTATCATTCAAAGAAGGTCCATGCATTGCATTTTGACTTAATACTGTAATTGGTGCGTATTATGCTTATATGCATTTTTGATAATACTCAGTTTCTTTGACTACTTTAAAATGAGAAACTCTACATCCTCAAGGTGGGTTTGGATATATTTGATCACAATTCAGAAACATCCAGAATTTATTTCCTTAGTTTCGAGCACTGCAGAGTGCCTGAATTGCAACAAGCTGTATACTCATGTCATGCATTAAATACAGCAGGATAGAAAAAGTATCTTAGTCAATAGGCCATAATGCAGGTTAATTTTTTCATGCTATGATCTCATTTATGTACTGTTCCCTTAAGACTTAGCATTCATTTGTTATACTTTTAAATGAGCATTTCAAATTAAAAACTCATCCAGTGAACTCAGCATGAAATCAGATGAGAAGGGGTGGATGAAAAGGGGAGGTATCCAAAAGAACATTCTTTCCATAATGTGAGATATGTCTCGTGCATGCCAATATAAAAATGGAAAGTCTGTAATCATGCTAGTGTGAAGCTCAATTTCTCATTGTGCTGTGTTGCATCTAAAGGGAATGGCATTGAATCACTCGGTGATAACACAATTACAGCTTCTGCCGGAAAACAGCAGCATTGCAGATATCCGTGAAGCATGTAGATCACCATCTGCTTACATCCAAACGAGAGAGATCGGTCTTCATCCTATAAGGTGCTTTGCTGAATAATAGATCCTTTGTAGGGAGAGAGGAAGAGGGAGTGGGGTCACCTAACTTCTTGGCGCTGCAGACGCTTGCATGTCTCTGCAGATGTTTCCGATGAATTGTGCAACTTGCTGAAATGTTATCCGAACTGTACATGCATAAGATTTTAATTATCACGCCGTCAACTGGTGAGACAAGATGTGCTCTGGGTATTCCAAGGAGCTGTGTTTATGCGTAATAATAGATGGTTTCTTTTTACCTATAGAGATTTTTATCAGAAGAATTAATTATTCTACCTACCAGTCATATACTCTAAGAGCTTGGGGTTTTTTTTTCTGTGTCCTCTCCATATAGCTGAGCATACTTAACTGCATATTGCCATAGAGTGCTTTTGGGAGGTAAATGAAGCATTCCTTACTGATAGTCTACTCCAGGTGACACTCCGAAGACATCCCAAAGTTCCTACCTAGTGCCTAAACATCTGTGAGCAGCTTACTTTTATTTACACAGTTTTGATTGGATATAGTGCAATTGCCAGTTCTCAGGTTGGCCTCCCTAAAGTTGTCGATGCTATTGTTTATGTCGCCATCAATCTCCATGTACTCGGACTTGCTGACAGTGGATGAACTACGGCGGCTGGAGTTAGTTTCAGAGGGGATGTTGGGATTGCTGACGTTGAGAAGCTGGGCCTGTTCTTCTCCCTCGGTCTCCCTGTGGTAGAAGTAGTTGAAATTGGATACAATGACAGGCACTGGAAGTGCAATTGTCAACACTCCGGCAATGGCGCACAGAGATCCTACGATCTTGCCTCCTATAGTGACAGGGACCATGTCACCATAGCCCACAGTTGTCATAGATACAACAGCCCACCAAAATGCATGTGGGATACTGCCAAAGTAGGATCCTTCTTCCTCAGCCTCAGCAAAGTAGACGGCGCTGGAAAACAAGATGACTCCAATGAACAGAAAGAAGATCAGCAATCCGAGCTCTCGCATGCTGGCCTTTAGAGTCTGCCCCAAAATCTGCAGTCCTTTGGAGTGTCGTGACAGCTTGAAAATCCGAAAAACCCTGACCAGACGGATCACCCTGAGTATAGCCAGAGATGTTGCCTGCTCCCCCACTCCCTCCTTTTCTGGGTCTTCAGCCAGCTCGGTGCCAAGTGTAATGAAATAGGGGATGATCGCCACTATGTCGATCATGTTCATCATGTTCTTGAAGAAGGCCGGTTTGCTTGGGCACGCAAGAAAGCGCACTATCAACTCAAAAGAGAACCAGATTATACAAAGTGTCTCAATGACAAAGAAGGGGTCAGTGAGGATATTTGGCTTGTAATACACAGTACTGTTTCCAGAGATCACCATCCGACCTGCAGGATCCTCTTTCAGCTGCGGTAAGGTCTCTAAACAAAATATGACTATTGAAATCAAGATAACCATTACAGACACTATGGCAATCCCTCTCGCAGGGCCTGAGCTTTCTGGGTGCTCGAAGAGGAGCCAAATCTGACGCTGGAATTCCTTCTCAGGTAAAGGACGCTCTTCCTCCCTGATAAAACCCTCATCCTCACGGAATTTCTCCATGGCGTCCACTCCCAGCTCGTAAAATTTGATTTCTTCTGAGAACATATCCAAGGGGACATTCACTGGTCTTCTGAGCCGACCCCCGGACTGGTAGTAATAGAGAATGGCATCAAAGCTGGGACGGTTTCTGTCAAAGAAATACTCGTTTCTCAGAGGGTCAAAGTATTGCATCCGCTTTTTAGGGTTGCCCAGCAACGTTTCTGGAAACTGAGAGAGAGTTTTAAGCTGCGTCTCAAACCGCAGACCAGCTATGTTGATGACCACCCTCTCGCAGCACTCATGGTCATTGTGGTCTGGTGGGTAGGTGTCCTGAGGGTGACCAGGGACAGTAGAGGTGTCGTCGATGTTATCTCCTGCTATCACGGTCATCTTAGAAGCAGGAAGAGGAGTTGTGTTGGGATTTAGTTTAGTCTGACTAGGTAGGCATTCAGGTTTGGGGCAGATTTTCCACGCCTCAGCTTCCTGCACCCTTTAAATTGTTGGAAATGTCCCCAGATATGAGAGGGCTGGTTGACTGTTTTGCCTCAGTGCGGCTCCACTGCGGTTCTCGCTGATTTGACCATTGCTGCTCTCCAGTGCATGTGCTGCTGCTGCTGCCTCTGTCACAACAGGGAGAGAGGAGAGAGAGCAAGAGAGAGTGAGAGAGAACTAGGGGGGAGGAAATAATGGGATGAAACCTCCAAGATATTTGCTGGCTCAGCAGTTTATTAATTTATTTACTTCTCTTAGCCTACAATTAGTGTTGTTATGCTCTTGTAAAGATAAAGCATTACCCCAATGAGGAAATTCAATGACATTTCAATAATATGTTCTTTGTCTGTAGTATATTTAACTGACTTTATAGTGATCTTGTACTACTATTGTCAGTACGATAATTCATTGCCTTTTTTTTTTAAATGTTGTTTCTCTATAACATGTACATTTTTATACAGATATTGAATTTAGTTGGTCATAGAAACACAGCGGTTCTATGCCTTCAATGTACTTGATATTAGTACATTCTACGCCACTCTAAACAGCCTGAATGCTGATGTGACGCATAATTTGCTACACCAACTGCTTCTACATGCATATGACTATGAGGAAAAGAGATTTGAACCACGACAGCATAGTTTCTGGCAGTTATATTTATGTCAACATCAGCTGTAGATCGAAAGATCATATATTGCATAAGTCAGCAGTTTGTTGCTTACCGTGCGTTGAGGTCTTGAGTGCGTCTTATCCTCCAACAGCGGGTCACCAGAGGGTGTCATGTGTAACTTTGCATTGCACCTGCCAAAACAAAGCCTGCACTGATCGCCATCCCAAGTGTCAAATGCCCACAGATGGGATTAAACGCCGCAGGCGGTGAAGCAGGATGATGTGAAATGAGATGACAATCAGGTGAGCCGAAGGACGAGAGAAGACAGGAAGCCGAAGCTGCACCGTGGTCAGCTCAGAGTATACCGCAGGAGAAAGCCTCGCGCTGCATTTCACGGGGGGAGATATAGTAAGGGGCAATACGCGTGCCCTTGGCATTTCCAGACATCACTGAATCAGCAGGAATCTGCTGCTTTTACCAGCCAGCAGGAGGAATGGCGGGGTGGAGAGAAGGATAAAGATGGAGAGCAGGTGGGCAGACGCGAGGTCCAGTGTTTTCTCCACAACGTCAGGCAAGTTTAGCGGTGCATTTCACACGCAAGTCTAGCGCGGAGGTAAGGGATGAGAGGGGAGGGGAGGGGATGGGAGGGAGGGGAGAAAGAGGAGGAGGAGTTGGAGGGTTTCGACGCAATGCAGACCGACTCTAGTAAAGCACGCCGCCACAACTTCTCCATAAATAGCAGAAACAGAAGCGACCGCGCGCCAGCACTGGCGCAATCAGACTGCAAAGGATAGTCGCTACCAGCAGCTCCAAAGCCAAACTGCGCTACATTTGGATTAATTTAACATTAAAAACACAATAATAATAATAATAATACATTTAACCATTATTAAAAGACAACACGTATTTACTACATCTCTGCGTGAATGAACCGTTTTGTTTGGCTTGTGGATAATACCGACGCTCCTCACCTGGGAACACATTTGATTTTGTAATGTTAATCGTATTTTAGTAATGAGAAATAAAATATGGTCATCATCGGCTACGAAACACCACATCAAGGGGGAGTTGCATCCAGAAGGAGCACCTCTCACGCCCAGTATTTGACCCTTTTTGATACTAAGTTACGTCAGTCTTCCCAAACAATCACACGATTTTTTATATTTACTATATTTACCTCTACTATACATATGTGAGACAAATGCTGGGAAATGTGAATGGGGTTTCAGCACCACGGAGAGCACACATGACTTATTCTCCACACAGATAACTACAAGTCCAAATAACAAACACCAGAGGAAGCCTGGCAGATAATGATTTTTTTTTTTTTATAACAGACTTTTTTTTTACAGAGTCCAAAAAACTCTGTGTCTCCTAAAATCAACACAAATCACTCATCACTCCATCAGACCTCTAATGTGTTAAAAGCTGCTGTCATACTAATAAATCCCCCCTACATTCGTCATTATAACATATTATTAAGTTAATTGGTTTGGTGAAAATACCACCTAATGCCTCGTTCTGTGTTTTATCCATCTAGCAGTGCAAAGAGTGATAAAGTGTACAGAATTAATTAATGAAAGTTTTTCACAAGAATTAGTTTTTTTTCCCTCTTTGAGAGGTTAATGAAGGCAATGGGCGTGTTTTCAGATTCATCGTTTATTTATTAAAAAAGGATTGAGTTGAGCTCACATACATTAGAAAAATAAATATTTTATTACATTCATAATTCACAATAAATGTACTATCATGCAGACGTTGCATTGTAATTTTCTGCGTTTACAGCGAGCGGCAACGAAATCTGAATGTTTGCATATCACAAATTTAAACTACGTAAAAAGCTGCACAAGGAAAAGGGAAATACATGATAACAAAAAAGTACACAAGGCTAAGTGGTCATTATTAAAGCCTACACAAAAGAATGTTGTGTTTTCTACCAATGACACACACAAGGTCCAATAAGGCAGAATGAGCATTTTCCAAACTGGCATTTTATATCCATGGGGAAATCATTGTCTATTTTGGAGGACAGGAAAGTCCCAAACTTGTATTTTTCTCCGACCCTGAGGGAAACAAGCTTCACTTTATCATCTGCCCCCTGTAAATAAACAGAAAACAAAACTCACTATGAAAACAGTTGGAGGGTTCCGTCAGGACACTGGCGAGGTTCAGCCATCACCACCAATCTGATGCATACTGAGCCAAAGAGCATGATCCCAGGGGGTGTCTAAACTAGTCACAGCCTGCTGCACCAATGTCAAAATCTCAAGCTTATTTTTGCACTCTATATGTGCACCACTTTAAGCGTTATATGTGCAGGAATCTCTAGTGTCCACAGAGTGGTGCTCACAGCTCACTTGTTCTGGCCATTCTGATCAGATTCAAATGTAAGCATCTTTTAAGCTACTAAATAACACCATGTAGGAAATTTTTTCCCTCATGGTTGGTGCTACATTTCTGTGAAATGCGCTGTTTTTAGTTAGTAATCTCATAATATTGCCGAACTTTCCTCGTATCACGAGAAAAAAACATTTGAATTACGGAAAACAGATATAGTTGACAAAGACCCTGAGGTATAAAGTTGAATAAACAATATTTATATCAGTAAAAGCTACGAGAGATACTGCAAGAAATGCTAAATTGGAATTTTGCTCAAAGTAAACCCATCTCAACATTTTGCGGGTTAAATGCACCGCAGCGCCTGGAGTACTCCAAACTCACTTACACAAACAATTCAACACACACTCAAGCTATGGAGTGAGAGAGATTCATGTCTTGCTTTCAAGCCATCCGTGAGTTTTGCGCCGTGTGCCTACTCTTCTGCGCACACGTGCCCGCTTTCTGCGTCATGGGTGCTTTGACACAAGGCTGAGCTCGCCTTTTCAACTTTAACTCAAAGCTCGGGTCCTGTAAGGAGCTTTTTCTCCATTTTCCAAATAGTAAAAAGTCAATAAATCATTTCGTTCGTGTAAATAATTTATTTGTGCCTTAAGACCACAGGCTTGGGAACATCTCCAATTGCGTTTTTTTTTTGGTTACTAGAACCACCGCTTTGTTAAAGTTTGACTAAATTACTGAAGGTGGTATTGCAAACATGCCACGTGTTTTTACAACTGCAGAAGCCTCCAAGTGTTTTTATGTGAGGGCTACCAAATATGACATGGTGCACAAGTCATCACTTGACTGGTTGTTTTCTTTCAGTAGTAGATTTTTGTATTTTTATTTTGAATCATTGTGTGATTTTCTTTACCCTTTTCTCTCTTTACTTGAGTAAAGTAGAAGAGAATACTTCTACTTTTAGCAGAAAAGTACCTGTTCTTCTACATGATTAAAACGTCTGTGCACTTTAGACAACTTAGCTTAAATGGAAGGGAAATTAAGCCAATTCTAAATTGGTTGGAGAATGAATATGTGAGGCCTCACATTTGGGAACGACTGGAGACAACTTGTGTAAAACAACTGCGGTCCAGCTTTTACTTCTATTGCAAAACAACTCACCAGGTGTGAAACCGTGTTCCAACGTTGGGTCTCATACATCTGTCAGTTTTCCTGTGTATATGTCCACAGGGTGTCTGTTTGGCTGTGTCAGCGTTTCCAAGTCATCACTCTCCCGATAGGACCCCGTTATGGAGAGTGACAGGCTACTTTTGTGTGAATCACATTCCCCAAAAGTCGGCTGCAGCTGCTGTCCACAAGTCACATGTACATACTGAACATTTGTCTCCTCCTCGTTCTCTCGGTGGTAGAAATAATTGAAATTTGACACTATCACAGGGACTGGTAACGCTATGGTTAACACTCCGGCAATGGCGCACAAAGATCCAACAAACTTCCCCCCAATGGTGGAGGGACACATGTCTCCATATCCAACTGTGGTCATTGTCACCACTGCCCACCAAAATGCATCGGGTATGCTTGAAAAACCAGATTCAGGGTCTTCAGCTTCTGCAAAATAAACGGAGCTGGAGAATAAGACAACTCCAATAATCAGGAAGAAGATGAGCAGTCCCAACTCCCTGAGGCTTGCTTGAAGTGTTTGGCCAAGAATCTGGAGACCCTTAGAGTGTCTGGAGAGTTTAAAAATCCTGAAAACCCGGACCAGACGGATGACCCTCAGTATGGCCAAAGACGCGGCTTGCTGACTGCTCCCCTGATGCTCCGCTAGATCAAGACCCAGGGTAATAAAATAAGGAGCTATAGCCACAACGTCGATCAAGTTCATGATGTTTTTGAAGAAAGCTGGCTTGCTAGGACAGGAGAGAAACCTCATGGTGAATTCAAAAGAAAACCACACAATGCAGAGTGTCTCCACCATGAAGAATGGATCTGTGAATGGACTGGACACTTTGCCATGAGCACTTCCATTTATGTTATTGTCAGGGACTGCATGGACTTCCCTAAACTCGGGCAAAGTCTCCAAGCAGAATATAATAATGGATATTAAGATAACCATGACTGACACAATGGCAATTATCCGTGCAGGTCCTGAACTCTCTGGATATTCAAACAAGAGCCAAAACTGGCGCTGAAACTCATTATTGGGCAATGGGCGATCCTCTTCCCTTGACAAGCCCTCATCGTCTCGGAAAACTTCAATGACCTCCTCCTCAAATTCATAAAACCGTAATTCTTCCATGAAAATATCCACAGGAACACTTATAGGCCTCCGAAGACGCCCTCCTGACTGGTAGTAATAGAGGATGGAATCAAAGCTCGGCCTGTTCCTGTCAAAAAAGTATTCATTTCTCAGTGGGTCAAAGAAGCGCATCCTTTTACGCGGGTTGCCCAAAAGTGTGGCCGGAAAGCGGGATAGGGTCTTTAATTGCGTCTCAAAGCGCAGACCGGATATGTTGATGATCACCCTCTCACTGCATTCCTGATCTCCTTGCTCGACGTCAGCAGCATCTTGCAACAAAGGTATTACGACCACTGTCTCGTCATAGTTCTCCTGGGACACCACAGTCATCTTTTTACCCCTCCTAGGGTAAATCCTTCACTCACCTCCTTGGTACCTTCCTCTTTCCCCTTTGCCTGTGTGTCCTCTCAACTCCCTTTCTCATGCAGACGCCTGAGATTCAGGCAAAGTCACCTTTTTTGCTCACTGAGTCCCAGCAGTTGCCTTCGTTCTTATCCAAAATCACGGCACCGTTGTTGATTTACACTGTCCTTTGGTCAGATTAGTGCCTCCGTACTGTCAGCTTTCAATGGTGCAGACAGATGTCCACTTGCACAAGCTATACCCCTGGCTATCATATTCACACCATTTTAAACTCCAAAGCCCTCCCCAAGTTGGAAGACCAGATGACACTTGCTGCTGCTGCTGTCCCTCTCACAAGCGTTCCCTTCACTGTAGCAGTGCAGTGGTTTCCATGTAAACACAGCTCCACAAATGGAATAATTTGTCATTCCAAGTCCCCACTTTTAAAAATGTATCTCACATTCCCAAATTCCTCTCTGAGACTGGTTTTGGTCCACGTAAAGTAAATGGGTTTCCTAGATCTAAAGTTGACTCAGAAATGTCTCACCCTGCAGGTCCCTCATTCATGAAATCATGGGGCTATTCTTGTCACAAGGGGAACCTCCAGGACACGTCCCATGTCAACAGTTATAGAAAACAAGGGTACAGATGAACACCATCAAATCAAACAGCTTTTTAAAGTGTACTGGTTTATTTCTGCAGCTACATATTAAAGGTGTTTTGAGATAAATCAGATGAAATAATGTGAATGTCTTCCAGCACAGAGCCTCGTGATAGGATCCTCCTGGACCCAGCAAGTGGAAACTGCTGGCTTCACTGACACTTGAGTAGACAGGGAAGAGAGCGTCTTCAGGGAGCCACAGCCAAAATAATACTCACTGTTCCAAAAGAGCTCAGTTGTGGGGGAGATAGGGTATGGTTTTAACAAAGGGACAGTTGTGCAGCACCACTTTCAACAAGAAGGAATGACTAAAGGATTATGACATAAATTTTCATGTATGACCATTTCTTCCTGGGCATTGCATGAGAAATGTCATAGCTGCATGAAGAAGTATGCAGAATTTACAGCCAAGACACCGATATTCTGCTAGGAAAGTAAGTGATACTGTTGAAATTAAAGTTCCCTCTGACAAAATTACTTCAGGGATTCTTGTAGCTGTTATTTCATTGCTACCATATTTTCAACAGGTTATCCCAACACAGTGGTAATCTGCTAAACAAAAAAAAATCTAGATTTGACGTAGCCTAGAAATTATTTTGATACTTTTCCGTGTATGTGAAATGGTAGTTGCAGAGGGAATGTGCTGTCCAAATATGTTCTAGTGCCTGCAAACACACTAAAAATCTTCATTGTATAATATGAGGAATAGAAGGAAAGTAAAATATGACTCGAGATAATTTTCCATCATGCGGCAATGAGCAAAACAAATCACAAAACCTGGGATAGCAAGTGTTGGGGGTATGTTCACAATTTTATTTTATTTCTCTCGGTCCAGGATAAAGCAGTAAAATTTGACAGTTATTTCTATTATTACGTTCGATGTTGAACCAAAGGATACAAAAAAAAGGCATGTGGATAGGGGTTTTGACAGTTTTATGTTATAAAAGCCGAATACGTGTAAAAAATGTGTAAAAAGTGGCAAAAAAAAAAAAGCAGCAAGAATGTCCTGGGCGGGAGTGTTTCTCTTATTCATCATGTTTGTAGACATTGGCCGTATCTTACATGAATTAAGGCTATTTTTCCCCCATGTTTTCCAGTGGTAATGCGCTGTCTCATCTACTACCCATGTTGTGCTGAACATACCACCGGAGTCAAAAGAGACAAAATGTGATAAGTCCCTACTTGACTTTTTGTAGCGAATCTGAAATTTGGACTCACTGCATATAAAGTTGAAAGTGTCTGACAGGTTCAGGTCAGTAAGTTAGACCTAAGCAGATATTGGTTTCTTCTGTGTATCACTTTTTATGCAGATGTATTCAGGTACTATTTTTACTTCCTTTTAGGTCAGGAAGTTTGTATATCAACTTACAGTGAAGTAAAACATCAAACACCCCGAGTCGTTACACACATGGGATGAGAACAGATAGCAGATCCTAGTCCCAGTAATCTTCTCTAGATTTATACTTAATGACGCGGTTGGAATTATTTAAATAATTCTCAGCTGTCAACACTTCTTGTTACACCAGGTTGTATTAAAACTTTTTTCTCAGCATTGGATCAGATTCTTACTTCTTTGTATTTTACTTCAATGGACTATGTGAAATAAGTTGAGTAATGGGAAACATTACTGTATGTAAGAAGACAAATAAGAGTAGTTTGTGTGAACACTGTAGCTCAACACAACATTTTAGTAATATACATGTACTTAAACAACAAGAATCATTTTGGTCTTCTTGAACACAGGGACCATGAGAGGACAACTGATATTTTGGTCACTGAGACACTAAGTTGTAAGATTCAGCTATTTCCAATCGTATTTGCTACTTAAAAGACAAAACTGAGGGATTTATTCAACATAATTTCCTTGTCTACTTTCTAAGGGGGCTGTTGATTGTAAACTAGCCCATGCTTTAATTATTAGAAATATTTGGTCTAATTTTGTTCAAAACAATATTTAAAAAGGGACATGAAATTTCACCACAAAAAGAGTTTTTATAATGTTTATAGCAATATTTATAAACTTTGTCATATTTACTTTTTCTTGTAGAAATATATCAGATAAGATGTTGATGTAAAACTAAATATTCACAGGTTATATCTCAAAGTTGAAACTAAAACTAAATGTTAAACCATGGCCTCACACATGACTGCCTCTCACCACAGCCGCTTCACCGCTCCAGTACACACTGAAGACCACAGACTGATTTAAATGTACATTTTAAATGTTACATTGAAATCTTATATATTAAAGATAAATTCTATGGGGTAGGAATGGTCCCAGTGGTGCTTGCCTTGTGCATGGAAAGTTCTGCTCTCCACAATGACTTTTATTTTGGTACTTCCGCCAGCAGCTGACCAGCAGGATCATTTTGCTTATTAGCTAAATATTTAGATTCATGATACAGATTTAGATATTATTAGCATTTGACCTTTAGATGTAGAAGAGGCAGGTAAAACCTCCAGCAATTTCTGGGTCTATCGTGCGGTCTCCTCCCATGTGGATATGCCTGGAAAATCTCCAAAGGGATGCCCTGGAGCCATCCTAATCACACGCCCAAACACCCACAACTGGCTCCTGTCGACACACAGGAGCAAGGCTCGACTCCAACTCATACTTCCTCAATCTATCTCTAGGGTTGAGCCTCACCACCCTATGACAGAAGCTCATTTCATCTGCTTGTATCCTTAGTCTCATCCGTTCAGTGACATCCTAGAGCTCATTACCATACGTGTGGATTTGAGTGTAGATTAACTGGTTAACTGGGAGCTTTGCCTAACAACTCAGCTTTCTCTTCACCAAAACAGACTGATACAGCACCTGCGTTACTGCTGAAGGCACACTAAACCATCTTTCCATCTCATGATCTATTTAGCCATCACTCGTGACGAAGACTGAGATACTTAAACTCCGTTACCTGAGTGAACAACCCAACGCAGAGGGGGAAATCCCCTATTTTTCAGTGTAGAACTAGGAACTCAGATTTGACTGACTGACTCTGAAGGTCACAGACCGATTAAGGTTTTAAGAACTACATCATCTGCAAAGAACAGAGATGTAAAAAGCATTAACCAAGAAAGTCCAACAATGTTTAAAGCTGTTATGATCTCATGGAGAATCTCATCAACACCCGGCACCATGCACTAGGGAGCTTCTTGACTACCTCACTGACTCCGCCAAGGATATGGACTAGCCTTCCCCAGAATCTTCAGATTCTGCCTCCACTATAGAAATCGTGATATGCGAGTTCAGGAGGCTTAGAGTTGTCTTCCAATAATATATTCTCAACGCAACACAATTTTTCTCCTCCCTGGAGTTGATTGCCAACAGACCGGGACCTCTGCCAGACATTGCCAGTCCACCCTCACAACTCATTTTGGTTTACCAGGTCTGTTCGGTAGCCTCCTGTGCCACCTGAAAGAACCCAGCAGGTGGTCGTCAGGTGACCGTTCATCTGTGTCCAAGACATACAGCTGCAGTTCCGATGAAATGACAATAAAGTTGATCGCGGACTTCTGGGCAACGGCTGTAGCTCAGCGGGTGGCAATCTCATCCCACCAATTTGGAAGATCAGGTGGTAGCTGGTTTGAGTTCCAGCAGTTTAAATGTTTAAAGGCTCCTTAAGCAAGATCCTGAACCCACATCTGCTCCCCTTGTGCTGCAGATAACCTCCCACTGCTCCTGGATGGATTAACTGCAGAGAACCAATTTTGCTATGGTGTGCAGATTGTATGTGACAAAGAAAGGCTTCTTCTTCTTGGCTTAAGGTAGCTTGGAGCAGGCCATCACAAACAGGTATCTTAGAGTGGGTTGGTTTTTTTATGTGCAGGTGGGTTAACAATCGTAAGGTCTAAAAGAGCAAATTTTTTTGGCTTTTCCATTACTGAAGAAAGGCTTCGATTTCAGAGTCAAATGTCAGTGTCAGGACATGGAGCCACCTGCTGTTAATGTGTTAGCATTCACCAAATGACTGTCTGGGCCATGCCAAGGTGTCAGCCTTGACAATATCCAAGGAAGCAAACAATAACAAACCAGCGGAGGAATGGACATATGACTTTTATACAAACAAAAAAGATTATGGCATGTTTCACCTACACCTTATAGTTCCACAATCCATGGGGGTATTTTCCCCTTGTCTTTAAGGAATCTTATTTGTGTGAAATCTCTTTTTTTGTGGTATCTCGTCTCTCACCCTGAGGAATTTAAAACATATTATTCATATTAGAACTTGAAATTTTAACAGCAGTTTATAACTAGACATTCTTGCGTTTCCACATAATTGGATTTGTCGATAGATATGCCCGTATGAACACAGATCGCATGTAGTAAGATGTAGCCCGGGAGAGAATTGCAACAAAGTTTAAAGGATATATGAATGCTAACAGTGAAGAACCTTATTTAGTTATAAAGTGCTCGACTTATGTATGCAGGACGTTGGTACTGTGAACTCACGCAACTTAACAAAACATCTGCTTCCTCATCATTCTTCAGAAAATTCAAATTTCTTGAATCATTAAATTATTACTCAAACTAACATTTATACGCTTGCGATTGAACCATTATGATTGCATTGTGATAAATGAATTTCTACAAATCCCTATTGCAAAAGCAGGATGAAAAACATTAATTATGATATTAATACATATGATGTCATTATTACATTTAATTACCTGATGACTTTTCTGACAGGCATTGTGTTAGCAAACATCCTCTGATAATCTTGGTCATTGCACTTCATGATCTGAAATTTGTATTTGACTAACTATAGCCAAAATGAGGTTGCTTACTAACTCATTATAGACGTGAGGTAACCACAGTAGCAACTTGTGTTAATGACTCTCCTTGGCTTTCCTCCTCCTGAACCCCATGCCAAGTATTTACAAAGTGTGTGTGTATTTCTGTTAGAGTGTATCCGGCGTTGCTATTAGCAGGATTGGTGAATGAACACATGTGCATATCATGTTTGTGTGTGTGTGTCTGAGAGAGAGTGTGTTATAAATTGAAAGAGCAGTTTTCAGAAGGTCAGCGGTGCTAGTCAACAGCTCCTTTGGCTCACATCTCTCTGAGCTCCAACTACTCCGCCTGAAATGAAATAGGGGGCATTTGACCCAGTCTGACGTATGCTCGCTAGGTCTGGTGATGACAGCGTCTCAGACGCTGGAATGAGTCCATAAAGGTAGAGCTATATTTGGAAAAGGTTTTGTTCAAGCTGCTTCACATTAAGTCTATCGACCTTCTTTTCTTTTTTTTAAATGAATGATGAGAGACCACAGACCATCCCATAGGCAGATCTGTCCCACAAAAGGGTCCCTTCTCCTGCAAATTTATATTCCTATTTAGGCCTATATGAAACACCTCTATTTAAAATTATTTTGGCAGGAATGCATTTGCCTAGAACTCAGATCTGTCCATGACGTATGGCAAAGGGAAAGCCTCTGTTCCAGACGGGTAAATATTTCCTCTCTTGCTCTTCAAAATGTTTTTATTTGATTGAACCTGTTTCTAATCCTTATCTCTATCTGCGATAAGGTTTCAAACTAATCTAAATAGGTGGCCTCTACTTAACAAATTTGGTGCCCATATTCACTGCATAAAAAAATTCCTTTTTTTTAATTAGATTGTAATCACTTATTTTAAGATTAAAATCACTTGCATGTCGTTTCAATTTTAAAATCTACCTCACGCCATCAGACACCGGTACACCTGTTCATCCTCATAAGCTCATCTACAATCAGTGGCAGTATAAGACACCAGCTCTCCTCAGGAGACTCCGCCAGATCGTACCATTACTACCAGTGGTATTTATATGTCTTGGCCAAAACAAGCTCAGTTATTCTTTGTGCTCTTTTGGAAGCAGTTTTTGAGCCGGGCTCTGTTTTGTCTATAGGAGCAGACTCACGTGCCTTCCCACTCCACCTCGCTCAGCCCGCTAATCCTCCGTGCCGAACAGGACTTTTCCTTACAGAGTTTTTTTTTTTTTTTTATCAAACTGTTTAAAACCTTTTCCTGTTCTCCTCAATGTTTCCGCATTTTTGGGTTAGGCCAGTGTAGTAAAAAAAAAAATCCTTAAATTTGTTTTCTTATTATCTTGGCTAGGGGGAGCTGAAGGGGGTAATGTGATTACCAATGCTTATTTGTTTATCAACTTGTTTGTTTGCAAGATATTGCAAAAAGAGGTCACAATGGAATTTGATAAAATCTGGGGAGGTATGAGTGAATCTTTGGCAAAGGTACACTTTACTAACAAATATTCTGTAAGTCACTTTCTTCTCTTGACCTACAGTCAAGCATTGAGGTGGACAACAGTCTGTGATGAAGCTGAAAATTGAACAAATACTTTTTTAAACTTGTGCTTCAGGTATTGGATAACCATTTTTGCCATATTAAATAAAATCATCTTAAACCTTTCTTTTTTTCTTTTACATAACATTTAGTTTGAAGATGCAACACAGTTTATTACTGACGAAAGTAGAAGAAATCAGGAGGGGAGCCAATATTTTTCCAAAGCACTGTTGGTTATAATGCAGATTCAGAGTCAAATAGATCATGTATCTATGACAGGTCCGAAGTTACATCTAGATCACCCAGATCTGCCATTATGGAAAATCATTACATTTTAATTAAAAAATAATTATATTTATCTTTTTTATAAATATATTTTATTTAAATTTTTATCATTTTTGTCGACAAAATTAAATTACCAATGGTAACCACAAATGCTTGGAGCAGGTTTTCAGGGTCTCTGTGGCAGCGATACATATTTTATATGAAAATTTTATTTAAAAAAAACTAAAATTATTTTTTCAGGATTTGACATATCCGGGAATCATGCACATGTATACCTAATGTAAAAAATTTGGAGTCTCCAGTTTACCAACACTGTATTTGCTTGGGTCGAATCCACTCACAAAAGATTCCAAAGTCACTGAACCTCTAGTGCGGGCCTGAAAAACGGTTAATGTGGAGGGTTTCTTTACGAAGGGCATCCAATGTAAAACCCATGCCTAATCAATATGCAGACTACAAAACTGATTTCCAAACTGTATTGGTCGGGTTCATGGTTAACAACTAGAATCAACAATTAGTTTAGATTTTGTTTTCTTTCTTTGTTAAACGGAAAAAAAGATTGAGGGTGTAGAAATGTGCCCGGACACAGCGAGAGATGGGGGAAGGCAGGAGTGTAGAGGTGAGAGTAGAAACGTCAGATGTCGGCACAATCTTAGGGAAATGTATAGAGCAAGCTGATAGGATGTAGAGAAGGAAAGTAGATCATATCAAAGAGACTAATTAGATCATATCAAAGAGACTAAGTGGAAAAGCAGCATGGCAAGTGGCATTGGAGGAGGCTATAAACTGTTTTGGAGGATGAGTATGAGGAGAGTGTGCTGGAGGTGAGGAAAGTGTTGTACAGAGTAACCATAACCAAATTCCAACCATAGCCAAATTGGTGCCCTGAGGGGAAATCAAGTGTCAGTTTAGCCATGCTGCATGTATTTTTGCGTGCTTTTGGTCACCATAATGTGTTGGCATTTTTCTCATACCTCATATTCTCCCCTTCAAGAGAGTTTATGCCGCAAAATGTTACCTAAGAAGAAGAGGGACAGTAAGAGAGTTGCGAAAAGTGGGAAGTAATACAAAGAGACTTGTAGAGCGAAGAGCGATGTAGTAAAGGCTAAACAAAAGCCGTGTTTATGCCGTCCTCATTACCCACTGTGTAAGTCAGGAGGGCACACGGTTTCCTCACCCCGCAATGTTTGAACCCAGGGCTTCCACTCTAGAAAGAGGATACCCCAGCCAACCTTATTGCCAGTTCTGGAATTTTGATAGTCACCAGTTTAGCCTGCTGTCATCTGAAGTTGATGTTCATGTTTTTGCTCATAGGTAACCAGGCATTTGGCAATAGACGAAACTGGATACTTTGGATCCGGGGAGAAGGCTGCCTTGGAATGACCTCTTCCTGTCTTGTCTCATGTCTGTCTCAGCTTATCATTTCACTACTTGATCAAGCCTTTCCTTTTTTGGTAGACAGTGTCATCCGGAGTCCAGGCTGAGGGCGAGTGCAGAGGAATCAGTTTGCACCAGCAGCACATATGGGTTGTTCATAAAGAATAACTCCAAAGATCTTAACATTTGATTTTTACTGGTAGCTTTATGTTTATATGAGTCCACTCTCACAGTCTCACACACATCCACCACAGGCAGACTGAGTTCCAGTTGGCTTCTATCAGTGTACCAGTTTATCTGTTTGTATAAGCTGTCTTCTTTCTCAATATGATTAATATTTTCGAATAACAATTAACAATACACAGGATTTCTATATTTTCACAATCCCTTCTAGTATGGAAACGTCTTCGATGACATCTGCAAGCAAGAGTTGGGTTAGGCTATACAATATATCACTCTTGTATGTCTGTTTGTCATTTGTTTGTTTGCAAGAGCTGATTTAACTTTTTGGTGGACCCAGGTACAGATGAATACTTTTGCATCACTTTCTTAGTTTCTTTCAAAATAATGAGACAGGACTTTGTTTAAAAACCAAAAACATTTTTACCGTATTCTGAATTGTTATATTATCCATCCATTTAATTTTGTCTTACATATACAACCATTCACACTCACATTCACACCTATGGGACCACCTATATTGCCTGATCTTTGACACAAACACAAGGAAAATGTGTAAACCCCATATAAGGACCCCCCCAGGTAGATTTGAGCCTTGAGAACATCTTGCTGTCGCAAGAGTAAGCAGTTATATATAGACAAAAATACATCAAAATCTCTCATTATTAATATTGTTGTTGATAACTCACAAACTGCTAATAATAATATACATAATAATAATAAGAAGAAAGACACAAGTTTTATAAGGATGTTTCTTCTGTCAAGAAAATAGGTGGTCTTTCTTCGTTTGGCATGATTCCAGTCATCATGGCAACATGCCAACATTACAATGTGAAGTATACCTACAAAGGGCTAGGGTTAGGGTTACACACACACACATTTGAAGTTGATGTGTTGACAGCAGGAAAAACTGAGTTTAGGGACCTGAGCCACTCTGAGAAGGGCCAAATCGTGATGGATGACATGGTTAGAAATCCAGAACTCCAAAACAGCAGGTTTCTTTGGGTGTTCCCACTCGGCAGACTAGTGGTTAGTACTTAACAAAAGTGGTCTAAGGAAGGAAAATTGTTGAACTGGCAATGGGCCAGGGGCACCCAAGGGCTCATTTGATGCACACGGGTAGCATAGAATGCCCTGTGTTGTGTAATACCACCAATGAGCAACAGTCGCAGAAGTTGCTTAAAAAACTTAATGTCAGTTCTGTTAGAAATATGTAAGAGCACACAGTCCATCCGAGAGTTGTTTGAGTGGCTAAATCAGCAAAATTGTACGGTATTTTGTAAAAGAACTAGACTTACACTTCCCCGACAGCAACAGTACATCCCCGAAAAGCCCCCAATTCCCTGCGTCCTACAAGCAATTTCCCTAAATTATCTCCTCAAATGAAATGTGACTGAATCTGCAAAACAGCCGCCCTAGTGAGTGAAAGGTGAACAATTCCAGTAAAATATAAAAAATACAAGTTAGATAGAAAAGTTAGTTGTTCATTCTAGGTACTTTGGGACTAAATTGGATCAACGGTGGGGAATTTATATATATAAATAAATATATATATATATGAAAATATTATCTATACAATATAGATTCACTCAAGTCAATTAATTTACCTTTTGAGAATTTTTTTCTCCTAACCTGTGGAGAAAAAGCACATCCTAGTGTTGGAAATATACAACTGACCTTTCCCAAAATCATTCCAGTTCCTCCTCACACCAAGGTCTATGTGGAACTAAAATTTGAAAATGATCCATGAAAAAGTTTTTTGAGTCACCTTACCATGAAGAATCTGTGGCAGCAGACCCAGCAAGGACAATATAATATCTTAACTTATCTGGGTTATTAGTATAGATTTCCGCTGCTTTTAAATCATCAAATCAAATCAAATTATAAAAAATATTCTCCCCTTAAAAATTGTTTCATGAATCTTTTCAAATGAAAGCGTGTTTCCCTTTTCTTTTTTCATTATAGGAACATCCATATTTATACACTGGAACCAGCACATGTTACACTGAGCTCTCCTAAGTAAACAGACTGCTGGACCATGATATTAGGTCAGGCAGAAGCTGGTGTTGACCATCTGGACTGCAAGTTGTTGCCATGTGCCTGATCGCATTTCTCAATCTATAGCTTCTTGGAAATCTCCATATCGTGCATGCTCATTAATAAAGCTTTCATAACCACTATGTGCTGAAAACAGCTATAAACAAGTCCAATTTAAAGCATAACAGCTGATTTCCATCCTTTTTTTGAATGAATTTTGGTTTATTATTTATTAGTTGTTGTTTGCTATCTTTCATCTTTGCATCTAAAATAAGATTTTAACATGACACCTTGTTTTTGAGCACCAAGGATTTTTGTCATACAACAAACAAATGAACTGGTTTTGGGGTTTTAACAGTACATGCTGAGCTGTACTCATTATGGAGGGTGCAGTTTTCTTAACATTATATAATCATACATAACCTTTATGCAACATTCATACATCACTTTCAGTCAACAGTTATATCATATAAGTTCCCTAAATTTCAATTAGCATACAACGAAAAGAAATAAGAAGCATATATGAATATTCAAAATGTAACCATAATGTGTTCAATATTGCATTTACGATCAGAATTAATGATGGAGAAAGCAGGAGTTTATGCTTCAGCTAAAGGTAATATACACAATAACTTTGGCCTCTAGATTTATATCAAGAATTAATATTCATATATGTGTGTGTATAGATTCTGTATTTTCAACTTTGACCAGAGCTGTAATTGAAACCAGCTCAAAAGGCAACCCTCTGATGCAGAACCTTAGAGAGATCTATAAATAAACAGGCGACACTCCTTCAACACTTGCCTATATGGTGGATGGAATGATTAGCTCATTGCAAGAGCTCTATGATCCTACTGCCTGTAGCCACAACTGTTTTTGTCAGCTATGCAACTTGTAGAGTGTGTCAAGAATGTGGTCTCTCAGGAATTCACAAAATTTAGTTAGCCTATACTGTAGATGTCTATGCCTACACTGTCACCTTAGATGCATGCGTTAATAAGTGTCGCTGCAGGAAGTCGTTTTTTCAAGGTAATTTGTAAAGAAACCTTGGTATAGAAGGTCAATACATTATAATTAATTAATCATCACAAACTCCTGTATATTACGAAAAATTCAACTCACCCCGTGTCAGAATTAGTATTGGTGGCCTTGAAGAAAATGAAATATAATTTTGTTAAATTGAATTAGAAATGTTGGACTTTACTTGAATATCATGCTCATATATGGTATATTATACACACATCCTAACTCGTTTACATTTCTAATGTTGTCTGAGGCATTACAATATGTAAACTTGGCAGGATTGCAATGTAATAATTCCCTGAAATCTCATCTACTTTAGAAAATATCATGTAGGCAAGCCTGTAAACAAGCACCATCATATCAAAATTATAATGTAAACATTTCCTTGAATGGGAAAACTATCATAATATATGACTAATACTGTCTGGGGTTTTTTATTTGAGCAAAACTTTAAATGAAGATGCGATCATCTAATTTGCAATATCATGTTCGCTGTGTATTATAAATGACAAAAGCTGTTTATTTTTAAAGCTGTACAATGGGCACTATCCAAATATTTGTTTAATGTAGAAAATCAAAAGGTATAAATCAACACAACAAAATGCATTTATGCTAGCACTATTTAAGATACATTGCCATTTCTTCTTATTTTCATATGAACATTTGCAGATGTCATTTTCAAAGACTTTCAGTTCTGCAAAAATTTATAATTTTCAAATACAATGAGTAAAACAGTGCATTCAGTCCATTGCATTTGCTGGTCATGACATTTTCGAGGAGACAAAATGAAATGGAAATGCAAACTTGTCAGCCGACACATGAAGCCGGGACTTACTTAATTACACCAGGTTTAGGTGTCATTAATAGTATAGCATGAAAGATGTTTCAGTTGCTGTTTTGAGACACACCATGCACAATTTTGTTGGGTGATGCTGTACTGTCAGATTTTGTCAGAATCAGAATGAGGTAAGGCCAGAAGGGCCCAGGCCCCACCCAATTTGGTCATCCTGCATACAAAACAATCAAACTCAGGAAAATCAACACTCCATCCCTGTGTCCTGACTCAGCTTCAGAAAATAGTTGCATTGGTTTAAATTTTGTTTACAAAACATTGGAACAAATGCAAAATCATCAGAGATGCATTGCACATCAAATCAACTAATAACCCATACACTTTCTGTCCAACTGCATGGAGAGTGATCACAGGTGTATTGAAACGTGTCCTTCACAATTATGTGTACGTTCCTCTCTAATTACCTTTGTGTAGATTCTCATTCTTCCAGGTCTCAAAAAATCTTAGGTTCAATCAAGGATCTGCTCGAGGTTTCTGCCTGTTAAAAGGCTTTATTTTTCTCGCCATTGTCGCCAAGTGCTTGCTCAAGGAGGAACTTGTTGGGTCCTGTAGATAATTATATAAAGAGTTTGGTCTAGACCTGCTCCTTCTGGAAAGCACCTTGAGACAACTGTTGTTGTGAATTGGCGATATATAAATAAAGATTGATTGATTGATTGATTGAATCTGAGGCAATTTGAAAGTGAAGAAATTTTGCTTCTCATCCTAAGGGGCCTACTGAGTTTTTTGGAATGACAGGTAAAACGTATTGAGGTTTAAATATGAACTGTCCAATGTGAGAAATCAATGAGGAATCCCAATGTTGTGGAAGGAATGTGAGGGAATTATGCACAAAAAGTCATGTGTTTTTTATTCAACAAAATAGCACTTTTAATTGCTTTTATAAGAAAGTGGAGGATTACACTAAAGATGTTACACATGCTCCTGTGTTGCCAAGGCAACAGAATTGCCCTGGAAAACTGGAAGCAGGAGATCCTGCTCACTCAGATCATTACAAAAAAACTGTACTTCGCAAGCTAGATTTTGTTCAGGGTGTATTGGAAGTGTGTTGACCAGAGGGACGTACATGTGGGGTCCAACTATGACTGATCGTTCTTTGGTCAATGGGTCATAAGACATGCTGGGCACTGATTACCTCAACTCTGCGTGTCTTTTTCAGTCCAGTCCTGGTGCCTAAGAAAGTTATTTGCCAGTTTTGTATGTCTGAACTCAGACAAGCACTGGATATATGCTTATTTAATGTTGCAAACAAGTAGAACAGACTTATTGTAATTAATATGAACTAGTTGTCACACAACAGTTTAGCCCATTGTTTAGAAGAATCGTAAAGTATGATAAAAAAAGTTGTGTCCCCACCAACCATTAAAACCTAGAAATTAAGCTTTAAAAATTCCTTCTCTTCTTCTTGTTTTCAGCTGTGTTGGCTACTGTATTTCAACCAAAAATGGTTGTTTATTTTGCTTGTCATTCAATATCCAGATTTCCCTTTCACACGAATTGAGATCCAGTACCATTTTGGAATGGCTAGTGATGAGCCGTAATCTAAAACCTCATTGTTAACCAGTAGGGATGGTTGAGTGAGTGGGTGTTGGAGCTAACTGATTGGATTAATAATCATTAAAGGTGAAAAAGTTTATTTTCATACAGTACCTACTATCCTATTAAATGTTCAGATGAGGCTTTCTACTGCTTTGATGGTAGGAGTATCCTCTGTAGGCTTAATTGGTCGAAACAGCGCTGCTGTGGTTAGATTGGTAGACAATAATATCGCACTTGAATAGGAGTGCCCAATGTATACTGGTGAGGGCACCATCCCTAGCTATCTAGTAACTTCAGATCACCAAAGGAAACTGCAAGTGCAACTCTGAGAAAAAGAAAACAATTAAAATTCAATTTTAAGATTTTCAGAACTGTGGGTCTAGGTTAATACTAATGATACCACTTTAAGTTAGAAAAGCACCTCAATGCTATTGAAAAAACTTGTTGGCTTGTTTTAAATCAGCTGACGCCACTTCCTCCTGTTTAAGTTACAATAACTAACGGCGCTAACTACTAGCATTAAGCTGGTAGTGATGATGAATCGTTATTTGCAATTATGACAAGCACCATGGACATATATGAGAGACATGGACAATATCATGGGGTCCCATGTGGTGAAAGACAACTTCTTCAAATAGCCTATTGACTTGTGAGGCTCCTATTCCTCTCCTCTCTTAAACGCTCTCTCCAGCACTGATTGAAGAAACTGCATTTATTCTGTGTCTGACCGAAAGTGCAACTATTATAGTATGAATAATACTACGTTAGGTCTTCACTTGCTAGCCACCCATTTAAAGCATCCGTCAAATTAAAGCACTAAACTGTTTGCATTTGCATTTAATATATTTAAGGTTTAATCACAATTACTAGGACTTTGTATCTCTCCTTTTTAAAACGGTGCCTGGATAAAACACCAATGATACTATTCAGATATAATACATTTTAATACAGAACAACATGACACGATTCGATGATCTATGATTCGATTCCCTGTAATCTGACACAGTTCTAAACATTTGCCTATTATAGACAATAATTTTCCATTGTAAATTAAAAATAAACCCATTCCATAAAGATGCTACCACTAACCTTCAAATAAATGTTGGCACTGTGAATATAAACTGAGATCTGCTTCACTTTGACAGTTAGAGGGAGAAGCATTATAAAATCTTCATCCGCAGATGAAATACCTTCTAAATGGAGCATAAGGTTTTAATAATTCACTGGATTACAGTGAATCTCAATCATTTCACTGATACGCCAAAAACATTAAAAATATAAAATAACATAGTGTTAAAGTGTCATATTTGGTAGCAAAATTGTGTTGCATTGCCTCACCCTTGTTTCCAGCCTGTACATATGGACCTATACATATAGCCAGCAGCATAAATGTATTATTTGAAAGTAATTTTAGAATCAACAGAGTCTACTGAGGTATAAACCTCTATGTGGAGTTGTAACACATACACTCACACACACACATGTGTAGCTTGTAAATGATGCGCTAAATCTGAATTAAAAATTCTAAAATTTGAAAATCAGCTATGTTATTCATCTTATACATCTTATATTATCAGTGGTTTTCAGAAATCTTTAAGAAAAATTACACTGTTAGACATGTAAACTTGTTTTTTTTAACATTAGAGTCAAGGACAGCTGGCAGTGTCCCTTTGCTATGACTGATTTTGTATTAGAAGCAAGACATGCCCCATGGCAACAATGACATGATCATGGATACCATGGGAAAGGTAGAAAGCAGGCCAATCCAAAGGGTAAGAGGTAAGATCAGTGCCCTTTTATGAGTGCTGTCATTTTCTGTCCATCAGCTTAATTACTGCTCGTTTGAGCTCTATAATACAATTCTAAAACATCCATGCAATTTATCCTAGCGATATTAATATGAGTCATTTGAGGCAGCTGATACATAGTTCTACCTAAACATCGGATCTGCTAAAGCAATATCTACAGAATAAAAACAAAAAGCTTTGTTTAGACCGACAAACCTGAACATGCACCTGTTTCTTGAGGGTTTTGGTATCCACTAGCAATCCTTGCTGGCCTCATCATATTGGGTCTCTAGTTGAGTAGGGACAAGTAATCATTCATTCATTCCTTATTCCTAACAGTTTATGCTGTTCAGGGTCATCTGAAAGAAAATTCAGTTTGGTTATTTTTTTATTATGCTGCCTACCACAGGAAGTATTTTTCTAAGAAAATGCCAAGCATCATCTGTTTTCATCATTCATCATCATTCATCACTAATTTCACAGCATTACTTTTGCTAAGGGAAATTATAATGAAGATAAATATTGAAACATCAAAAACAATATTTTGATAATAAATTGATGATAAACATTTAACACCCAAAGCAAGCTCGTTAACTAAACTAAATATTAACTAAATATTCCTCAAATGAGATCAATGGAAAATAACAGAAGACGACACTGAGAGTGAGATCTAACTTCTGGACAAATGTCAGAATCAGCTGTTGTCAGTAGAAAGCAACATTTTAACAAAGATGAATTTCAATGGTATTCATCAGTTACTAGACTACAATTTTCTCTAATTGTTTATAGATAATCCTGCGTTGTTCAAATGTTGCAGATCCATCTCTATACTCTGACATAAGTTCAGACGTTTCACTTGAAGCCCCTGGACATGTGCTCTTTGCTCTTTATTGCTTCACCATATCCCAAATGCTGATAGACCACAGACTACAGTGTGTTTGAGTCAGACCAGCTGCCCATGCTGTATGCTAAAGAGAAGGCCAAAAGTCAGGGGGTGAGCTGACAGAGGGAGGGGTAGATGGTCTCCTATTACTACAGCAGCCGCCAGAACTCAGCCAGTCCTGTTATTCCCTTCCCAAATCCCTTTTCATTCTGTATGACCACAACTTCACAGTCTTCTGCTTTTTCTATCTCCTCGAAAACTTGATCTGCTTGCAAAAAGGGGCAAACACAGCTGGGAACTTTTTTCTGGTAGTGCTACAGTGTAGTGGGAAACCAAAATATAGATTTTATTCAGCTGGTACTGACACCTTGAATTTCATGCACATTTCATGATAACAAGAAGACAAACTGAAACTTCACATCTTTAATATTTATGATGATTTGAGATTTTAAACCTCTGACCAACCAAATTTAAAATCTTAACATCAACATTAAAACTAAATATAACAGTTCTCAATGTCATTCATTGTTTTTGAGATCAAGCTTGATGTTTCGCCACGCAATCATCATGTGACACAACAACTGATGCTGCTTGTACTTAAAACTGTGTGCAGATGGGCACCAGGCATCAGGAAAGAGTTTTTTTTTAAAAAGGACACACAGTGCTAATACAAAGTATGGAATTGGACATAATGAGAAAGTATATCCGTTTTTTGGAGCAAGTAGCTCCTTCTCACTAGCAAGCATTGCTAGTGAGAAAGATCTCCCGTAAATATTTTTTATTTCAGATTTGATTCATCTCTCAATCTCAATCCTCTCTCAATTGAATGAATACTATAAGAGCCACTCTCCGTTTTATGCTCTTTGTAAATTTACACTATTTTACATAGTCCAGTGAAATACAATATGAAAGAAAAGATGGTTAAAACAGAGCAGGGAGAGGTGTCTCTCCCTGCTCTGTTTAAACTCTGGGAAAAGTCATTGCTGTCCAAGGTACTGAATGCGTTTTCAGTGAAAAAGTAATTATTTTCATCCCCACAGAGTTGATTTAAGTTACTTAATAAGGCAGTGTGTCTTGATCAACCCGTCTTGTTTGTTACTGCTGGAGTCTGCTGCTCCACCTTCATTATTCTATGGGCGATTACATAGGAACTTTACAATATGCTTCCTGCTCATCTCAAATTAAAGATGGGTATCGAGTCATTAAATAAAAACATGTTGGCAGCGACAAGCTCTTTTTTTTTAAGGTAAACTAGTACTAGTAAACAAGTACATTGCCTGAAACAGCTCATTACAATGCCTTTCTTTCTTAAACACTAACCATGTTCCTCGTTCATTTCACTGTATTAAGCAACATTATATTCCTGGGCCTTTTTCTGTGTGATATGCTCCCTCTGAATTCTACCCAAACCACTGTCATCTTCAGCACACTCCTTGGCAACATGCACTCATCATCACCCATCTCTGACTGAACATTGTTGTGTAGTAGTGTACAAACCTGTGAGATAATTTATGTTAAATCATACCAACAGTTTATAATCAGGCCTGAAGCTTAAAAACTGTACATTTTTGTATAACCCCCCTGATTGTATTCAATTTGATTTTCTCAATTCAGCATTTTGAACATTACTATGAATTTTCACAGCACTTTTGATGGCGTGTGCATGTTTGCAGCAAATGAGCCGCCGTCATGTCCAAGGGAATAAAGTATTATTTTTTTATCATTAGCTTTTGTGTATGTGTGTTTTTTTCCCTCATGTTTAATGGCCAAAAAAACATGCAAATCGCAATTTGACTGGTATGGAAATATGTCCATTACTGCCATAATATCCTGTTATAAGAGAAAGAGTTGCTATTTAATAGCAGGAACATCAGCACAGCCTAGAAACAGCATAATCTATTTTAGGGACAACTGTGAATGGAGTAGCACTCCCTCCTGATCATTCATCTTGTATCTGGATGTCATCCAGCAGAATAACAACAACAACAATATCAGTAAACAATATAGTATACACTTTTGTAGATGAAAATATATACAATGAAACTTGCAGCACTCTTCAAGTGCTTGTAATGACACTGTTCATTTGTTCCTCTTTCTTTGCAAAAAAAAAAATAGTTTGGAGGTCATGGGCTGAAGGTTTTGCATTGTTTGATAGCATGGGTTGTACTTGCGCATGATGTAATAATAGAATATAACCTGTGCGATAGATCCCGTGTCAAAGTGTGGTTATATATTTGCCTTTTTTTTAGAATCAACAAGAGTGGGAGGTGGCTATGTGATCACCCAGGTTTGTTTGTAGGGCTGTGTGTTGGACCAAGAAAGAGTTAATCGAATTTTATACTATAATTTGAAGCAACATTACTGGTGTCACTGGCCAAATCAAAACAACTCACTCCAACATTTAAGCAGAATCAGAGTGGGCTAAAGCTTTTACCAAATCTATTGGGATTTCTATTCCTGCTGCTGGTGCTGTAGACACCCCCTCTTTATTAGAGTCAAGCAGGCTCTGATCTAGGGCAGGCACTGACAGTAGCAGTGGTAGAGTAGAAGCCACAACAGCACTGATAGTTGCTTTCTCTTCAGACAATGTTGGCATCCTCATTGCTTTTTCCTAGAAGCCTACTGCTACACTTTTGTTACAGTTTTTGTTACAGAGGTTTAGTGGCAATGCCATTAATGGACGCATACACTCTCTGAATACTGGTTAGTACAGGTGTAGGCTGATGATTGCCAGAGGCTTATTTTGATATGACAGTTGACCAGCTGAGCAGTCCCAGTATGGTCGATTCCGTGCGTGTTGCTAACAGGTGTCACGTCACATGGTTCACGTCCTGTGGGCACATTTACCACCAAGCATGAGCTACCATGGCTACGAACTTTCCACCAGCTTGGAATTATTTCACCTTGAGTGAAGAAAACACAAAACTCACAATTTGTAACACCTGTAAGGCCAAAATAAGACGAGGAGAAGCAACCCCCAAAACATTCCGGACAACAAACTTAATCAGTCACTGAAAAATTAATAACCCTGAAGAACATACCAAGTTTTAAGAAGCCAACATTGGAAGATTGGCCAAAGCTAACAAGAGTGCAGAGCCAGCCACAAGCCCGCTGTATGCATGCAATTAATTGTGGTTTCGAACTTCAAGAAAAAGAATCAGAATTGATAGGTCAGAATTTATAAAAATCGGTGATTTGAATTGGCCAGAAAGATCGCATCGGTGCACCAATACTAGTCATTAATTGATATTCTCACATTTTCAGATTTGGTGGAACGCCTCAGCACATTTGTATGTAGTGTTTCCTGTGCTGTAGTATAAATCTACTAGATTTTGGTACAGCGCAGGAAAGATTTTGGTAATAAAGAGGATATAATTATCTAACACCACGTTATTACCAAAGTAACAACTTTACATAAAACAGTATACAATTTGTACAGTATTACCTTGAAACAAAGGGGAATGTTTGGAAGATAACGGTTTGGTAAATTTCAACATTATAATAAAAGGTAATTACCAATTTGATCTAATTTGGAAGGTATTATGCCGATATTAGCCTATAATACTGTTAAAAACATCAATCCATATTACCTCATTATTATCATACTATTACAACATTAATACCCTCATATTATCATTTTTGAATCCAAATATTCCACTGATATAACAATTTTATTGTTTGCATTTTACTAAAGTATTACTGTACTATAACCAAATAGTTTTACCTCATTTCTATCTTAATATTTGTTTCCTCATTATTTTGTTAATGGTTGGGCCATAATTGACCCGTTACATAGATTCCAGTGAAATATTACCCATGTATTCCCATTGGTATTACCAACATATTACTTAGTTGTTGCATTGGTAATTATATGGTTTTATGTATGTATTACCTCTTTATTACCACACTATTAGTATTGCCGTGCTGTAATGTAAAGTGGAAAAATTCAGGCGATACATTGAAAGACTGAAAGTAACAGAGGGCTTTTTAATGGACTCCAAGTCAAATTGTCTTTTTTACAAATCTTACTGAACCTTATGATAATTAAATTAAATTGATACAATATTTATGGTGTCACAGTGGCGCAGTGGTTAGCGCTACTGCCACACAGCAAGAAGGTACCAGGTTCAAATCCACATGTGCCAGTTTTTCAGAGTTTGCATGTTCTCCCTGTGTCTGGATGGGTTTTCTCCACAAACTCCAGCTTCCTCCCACAGTCCAAAAACATGTGATATTGGTGACACTAAAATTGCCAGGATAATCAGTAGATAATGAATGAATACAATATTAATTTAAGGTAGTATAAACCACAACTTTTATTATTGCCATTCACAGACAAAGAAGGAACACCGCAGGAATGAGCATTATTTAGAGGAACAAAAGATGGTTAAAAACACGGAATTCACTTTGTCTCTTGTGTTCCATGTTTTTTTTTTCATTTATTTGATTGGGGTTTTTTTACGTATAATTCTTGTTTTGTTTAGTCTGGTGGTTTGTGTTATACAATGAATACAGTAGTGGCATGGTCATTGTCCCTCCACTGATGTTTGGAGAGCACACATTGATGCTAAATTAAAAAAAAGAATCCACTAAAGTAAAAAAAAATGTTGTGGAAATGTTAGGAGCTGAGAGTACAGATGTTGGATTGAAATATAGCGAGTTAAATTTAAACGTTGTTAGCAAGATAAATTCCGGGTTAAGTACAAATAACTGAAAAACGTACTTAAGTAGAGTAACAAATTCATAAACACCACCTACCCACTGCTTGATGTTTTTAAAAGCTGTCTGTGGTGACACTTATGACCTGTGGCTGCACTCTGTTCCTTTTACATCTGAAGAGCCAGCCTGCCCTCCTGTGGCGGTATCGTTTTGACAGCAGAACATAAAGCACAGGGTTAATACAGGGGTGAAGATACTGCAGCACAGTACAAATGAAGTAAAACAGCTCCCAGTCATGTCCGTGGCGATAGAGTCCCAGGTACACACATAGCTCCAGAACATAACCAGGCAGCCAGCATGCTGAGAAGGTAGCAGCAGCCAAGAACACCATGACAGAAGCTCTTCGGGTGTTCCTGGCACTAGACACTGACATTACAGGACTCTTGTGGAGAAAGAGAGCCAGTCGGATGTAGTTGAAGGCGATGACGAGCATTGGAACAAAGTAGTAAAGCACAAACTGGCTTAGGACCACTTGGTAGTGGTGTTCATGAATGGTTGGAAGGCAGAAGGTGAACTTAGCCAGACTCGGGCCAATGCTCTCTTTTGTGGCAAACATACGCAGTGGCAGGCTGATGAAGAAGCTCAGGGCCCAGACCAGAACAAACATGAGGATGACAGCATCCATACTGGGTGGCTGGTATGGGTTGGTGATTATCATGGCACGGGTCATTGACACGGCACATAACGAGTAGGTGCTAGCTGCCAGGCTGAAGACCAGAAGAAACTGGTAGACTTTGCAGGAGGTGTTACCCAGTGGCCAGGAGTGGCTTACCACAGAGTGCAAGGTGAAAGGAATGAGCAGGAGGGTGAGGAAGTCTGCCAGAGTCAGGCTGAATAGGAGAATGTCGAGACGGTTCTTACGCAAAGTGTTGTACTTGGCATACAGAGAGAAGACTAGCAGGTTGGCACAGAGCCCAATGCCCAGGATCACTCCACACGTGCAGGCGAAGATCAGCTCATAGGTGTTGGGAACAGCCATTCTAGCACCAACCTCACCAGATCACCTTTCAGATTAAAAGAGAACAGAGGAAAACCCTAATTTCAAGGATTATTCATAGAGGAAGCATGATTTAAGACATATAAAATAAAAGGTCATTTTTTTTCTCATTTTCTGACATTTAGTAGATAAAATAGCAGTTTGCTGACCCTTGATGAAAATAAACTCACTGTCTCATAAAACTTCACCAAAACAAATATGATGTGATATCACCAAATTTAAACAGAAAAGGTTTCATAAAGCAACAGCAATATTGTTGTTAATCTACCAAATGACTCTTATTTAGTATTTGACTGTCTTTGAATATTTCAACTGAACGCTTAATTAACTGGAACAACATTTATTAATTAACATTAACTCCATTTTATATTTATCAATTTTTTTTGATCTACTCACCATTCTGGATACTCAAAGCGGCATCTTCAGGCTCATGTTTGGTAGTGAACTTATCGTATAATTGAAAAAAGAGAATTCTGTTTCACTGCTGTCCATCCTGTTAAACGGGACTGGAGAATGGTGAGGTGACAGCCTCACAACTCACTACAAAGTGTTATGGCTGAATGTGGAGGGAAGGAAGGCAAACATCTCTTCAGCCAAATTGATTCTGCATGACTGAGTTTAAAGAGAAATGGCCTTGGGGCAGCTGTTAAGAGAACATTGATGCCCTATAAATCCCCGATTTGTTATTAATCCAGAATATATATTTACATTTCATATCTTTTTTTTGGTATAGTTTATTTTCAGTAACAGCTGAGCCTGATTTTGAATCTAATTCAACCTGTTAATCTAATCTGTGTGTCCACAGTATAACATTCTCTGGGTTTTTCTTTTTGGGAAGCTGCTGTTGTAAAAAATGACCTTTCTCAAGTTATCTCATTATGGCAATGTTTTTTGGTAGTTTGGACTGTATGAATTCAAATCCACTGTACAAAGACCATCAGTTCATTGATTAGGTTCTGTGTTCGTCCCCTTCTCAGGAGATATAAATGTTTCTCTCCATTGTTTAATTGATTTCTTTGGTGTGAGCTGTCGGCTCCCATGTGGCTTTATCAGGCTTTCCAAAGCATTTATGACTCTGTGTCAGCTAATGGCCTACGGTATACACTACCGCTCTTAGAACAGGATACAACTGGTGCTGATGCATTTTCTAACCTCTCCATTACCAGGGTCTGAGCCGTGCATTCAGTGGCTGTTAAAAAATACCACATCTTCTCAAGGGGAGCAGTAACAGCTTATACAGTATAGCTTATAGTATTCTTTATGTGCCAATGTCAAGAAAAGTAACCAATCAAGTTTTGTTTTCATATATTTTATAGTAAATTTTAAAAGTCCAATTGACCCCAACTTTACCCGTCTTTTTTCCCCTGTACATCGATCAGGCATAACATAAAAACTAACTGCAACCAAGAAACGCAGTAACATCACTGTTAGCGTGAAGTTTGCATCATGGATGATGGATGAATGACTTAAATGTTTGAAACACAGCAGAAATACAGCTAAAAATATGGAGAAGATGAACAGAGCAAACAAATTCCCATCAGTGACCATATAATTCTTATTGACAACAATAGCTCACTCATGAATTTTACTACGATAATAGATGTCTGAAATGTGGCATGGAAATATTTTGTTAGTAACAAGCTTGTTGTTCAGCACTGATGGCACATTTTTAGTGCCAGATATTTTGTGCTGGTCAGGAGGAACCTGGCTGCAATGTTTGAGAACCTATTTTTTTTATTTTCTTTGTTTTATAAGTCAAACACTAAATATATACAAAAGCAAGAATATGTCTGTTCTTGTAAACAGAAATATGTATTCTTTTCCTATACACCGTTTTAGTACGGCCTAATATGTGATCATGTGCTCATTTCTTTTTATAGCCTTTTCTGTATATTCATTTCCAAAGCGACAATTTTTTGCTTACTTTTCCTCTGCGCTGCTTGTATTCATGATCATATTTTTGCTGCTCGCTCGCTCTCCGTTACTAACTCAAACACACACACTTAGCACACTGCCCTGCCCTAATCAGGTGCTACCAATACGCTGCTTTTAACAATTATCAATTTATAAAACCCTCTTACTGGTTGTTCTCTTTCTTACTTGTCACCAGCTGCCTCATCTCAGTGAACTCCATCATGCATGTTGCACATGTGGTCTTTGAAAAATTATGTGAGAGAAACATTTTGTTGTAATTTTTACATGCTTACAGTAAAGTGTTTATTCATGTCCTGTATGTATATGACCAAACAGTCACCTTTCACAGGTACATAAATTCAGAAACTATTTTGATAAGCTGTTGGTACTTTGAATCACTTTTTCTGCAAAAGTTCCAAATATGGGCAGATTCTTAATTCTCATGATAGGATCTATTTGATATGCTGTCTTTGTCTTACATGGTCAAATACTCAATATCTTTTGTCTTTGCTGTTGGCTTAAAAACAAAGAAGCAATATGTCGATGTGATTTGGGCTCAGTGAATCTTAACAGATGCTTTTCGGTAGGTTCTAACATTGCTCCAACACAAAAAAATTTATTAATATAATAACCAGTTAATCAGTAGCGAAAATAACCTCTGCAGCTCCAGTTTGTTCCCTATCATCCTCAGATTTTAGATGTAGAATTGGGGAGTAATTAAATTCCAGATTATTATGATTTGCAATAAATCTAGTTTTGTAAAACACCATTTGATACAAATGTATCTTAAGAAAAAACAAAGCTAGCAATTAGTGTAATGCCAAAATATATATTTTTTCTTTTGAGGAGGGGCTAAGACCTTCAGTTCAACCTGACTCACAACCAGTACAACCAGTACCTAAAACACCCACTGGCACGTGGAGTATTGTCATGACTATAACTTATTATTTACATCATCAGTTTTGGTTATCATTTCACCAATTAATTATCCGTTCTATAAAATGCCTGGTAATTTTGTATAAAGCTGTTTTACACAACTAAATCAAAACTAGATCCATCCACTTTAACATCACGAAAAGGCAATCAAGAAGCAGTCCTTTTTTGAGAAGCTGCAGCGAGGTAGGATTAGATGTTAAATGATTTGTTTTATTGTTTAAGAAAAAATGATAAGTTGGACATTCGAGCCATGTGACTGAAGAACAAATAACACATTTCTTATCACTACACGTTTAATGTTTGATTAACTGGAAACCTGTACAGTTTGCCCTCAGTGCAAGTGACAAGTATTACATGAGTCTTAGTGTCGCTGTCTCGGGCTTGTCCTATAAAAATAAACTATGGAAATGGTGAGAGTGGGCTTGATGAAACAACCAATAAGTTACAAGTGCATAGTCTAAGATGGGAAGGGAAAGCAGGGAGATCAAAAAGAAAAGAAAACATTAAAACTAAACCACAAAAGAACATGTACAGGATATGACTAAAGTGCATAATGGAATTTAGTCAGCAGCACCATGATACATTCACAAAATAAATACACATTTCAAAGTGAAATAAATTATGATAGACCTGTTCAAACAGATGTATTCAGTCAACAGTCTGTATTTAACTCAGTCCATGATAGTCAAACCATACTGAGCCAAACAAAAATAGACCGTTCAGCGTCCCACATTTGTAATGTTGATGTAAATAAGGTTTCGAAGGCCTACAGATGCTCCAAATAAATATGAACCTATGATGATGTTTTGAGTATAGTTCACAAACCTCAATAAGCATTACATTGAAAATAGACATATGGCAAAACATTAACATACAAGTACAACCCGGGGCCTCAATAGTCTCTCAGATTCCAGTATAGTTTGGTCAGTGTCTTAGTGCAGTACCATACAAAGGTTTTATGGGAGTCTCTTTGATGGGGTACTGTATCCTTCATGGCTCCTTTGTGCGGACAGATCTTGCCCGCCTGCGTTTCTTGTCACTTTCCCTACGTCGGCCCGACCTGACCTTTTTTTTCCTTTTAGTGGCCACTTTAAGTGGCTGGTCCTTATAAGCCATACCCTTGTTGGTCTCCTGGGGCAGATTGTGGCCCTCTCTGTCCAGGCTAAACTTGTCAGGTATGTTCTTGGTGGCTCCTGGGGACTTCTCATGCAGGGCATTCCCAGTAAAGCTTTGGGCCTGAGTTCTGCTCTGCAAAGGTGGAGCTCGCTCATTGGCTGTGTGCACCTCCTCGAGCAGCTCATGCAACCACATGCGACGCTTGAACTCTTGCAAGGAGCGCCCCTTGTCATGCATCAGCTGGGCGTGGCTCACTGACCTCCTCCTTGAAGCATGGAAGTAAAAAAACAGAGTCAAGTCAACATATAAACCTAAAAAATATCCTAAAACAGTATCATGCTAAAGATGGGAGCACCGCCAAACTCACTTTTCTCTAAGTCTGTCAGAAATCTCAGATCTCTTAAAGTACCAGTGAAAAAAAAGTTGGACTTTTACCCACACAAAACTTTTTATTTTATTTCATGCTACACTTGTATTAAATGCATGTGTGAAACTGCTGTAGAAGTGATGTAAGATTGAAATGTAAGATGCTGTAGTTGCATGAACTCAGTCCAGTAGGTGGCAGCCGAAACAAGTTTCTGAAACCAAAGCGCCCAGAGTTCAAATATTGTAAAGTTTATTCACCTTAATTTAATCTATGCAGGTAAACTGTGACATCTAAATCCATATAATAACCTTTCCAAAATATTTCTCATTAATATTTAAGTCTTATCAGTTATTCAACTTTAAAGTTAAATATTGCAGTGCATTGTTATTTATGGTTATAAAAAAATAAATATAAGTGAAAACCTACGATCTGCTACTCATTGCTTCGACTGGTTTCCCATCAAGAGTCAGTGAAGAGCACAGCAAGAACACAGCCAGACTCCAGTGATGAAGCATGACTAGAGTGCACATCCTTGACCTTAAGATCTGAAAAACAAAATAAATACTACATCAGACACAAGTTAGGCATTTTTTCTTTTTATAATTCTTACTAAACTAGTTATCTGCAAGTCAAATGTATTTGTCAGCAATTTGGCAACATTCCTGTGTAAAGATTGCATCCAGGCTGTATTACCTGTGCCAATAAGACTTACATGGAAAATCCACAAAAAAAGGTGTCTCTTCAGGCTGTGAGGAGATGAACTTGTTGCTCAAGTTAATATAAAATAACTAGAAAAATTCATCAGCCAAATAAAGTTTAAAAGCTGCGTCCAGGTCCATTGGTGTGAAGACAGCCCGGGGAGATCCCCTGTCAGTCTGTTCCATTAATATTCCTCCCATCAAAGTCTGCTGAGCTATCTATTTCTCCACAGCGTCTCAATTCAAAGAGAAATGAAGATGCAGCAGCAGCCTATCTGCTTCAGAACAGAAGAGCACAGAGAAGAACTGCAGAGCCACTCCACTCAGTTTCGCAGTGATCTCATGGACAGTAATGATGAAGCATCTTCTCTGGGGCTGGAGATCAGATCTGAGAGGGTTCTCAGTCTAGCACTGTGAGCGAGAGTGTGTGAGTCTGCCTGAGAGAGGCAAAGAGAGAGAGAAAGTGCTCTTTGGCTTAGGATGCATTCACTACCTTAGCCTCTACCCATTAAGTCCAGTCCTAACACCCTCCCTAACCTCAACACACTCACTTCTCTCTCTCTCCCCCCACCCCACCCCTTGGAACACACCTGCTGTGACAAGACAGTGGCACCCAGGCAAATCCAAGCCTTCACACAACAAAAAGTATACTTAATATTATCTTTGAATCGGTTTTTTATTCATTAAGTCAAAAGTCAACTAAGAATTTTAATCATAACGAGGTCAGAACTGGCAGGTGTGCACCAATAGCTGTAATCAAGGCTTACCAAGTGGAGAGTGTGCAAGGGGAGGGGCAGGGTTACTCCAAAGTAAACAACTAGGCCGAACCACTTTCCCAGGGGAGAATGGCCATAACCTCAGAGAAACCCAACCCTCAGCCTCTTACTGCAGACCATTCAGTTCACCTCCACTCTGCCTCAACAAACTAGCTCACCACCAAATGGTTACAGTGGGTTCTGAGGTATCTCTCAATTTCAGCTACCAAGGAAAGTGAAAAGCTTTGTGTTGGATCAGGTTTATACAGTCCCAACTGCGCTGTTTATATGAAGAATAACAGTCTCAAACATTCAACCAAGTCCGTCAGGATTCTGATGTAGGATGTATCTTTGCGACTGAAAGTGCATGTGTTTCTATAATATCATATGGATTTACACCAAATTTCTGCAATATATGCAAAAAGGGCTAGGCAGTTATGAAGCATCTTGTTATTCAACATAATTTATATGGTTCTTTACTTTAGAAATCTTTCTAATCCATTTATATTTCTTCAGCCCAACTGCTCCTTCAGTACCAAAGGCCAACAATTAAGCTGCCCTCAAATGACTTCATGGTCACAATGAGGCTGTTGAGGGTTTGACTGTGGTCATACTTGGTGACCACACCAAATTTAAAGAGACAGCAGCATTAATCTAGTGGAGTAGAGTGGATGAAACAAGGTTCAACACCTCTGAGGGATGTACACTAATTGCACAGACACACACTGAAACCATCAAGGAAGTACCACACTTACGCAGAATAACATGATGCTGGTTCACAAATATAGATTGCATATATCTCAAATAACTCTCATTACTTAGTATTAGACTCATGACTTCCAGTCACATTCCCAAATACGAGCACAGAGAAAGCAACAATACCATAAAATGTAAATAGCACAATCAGGATTCTGGATACTGGGGGCCCACAGTGGGAAAATCTGATTGAGGCAAGCAGGGAGAGAAGGAATGAAATAACGTTGGGACGGATGGGAACAAACTATTCACAATACATGTATTCTCAATTAAAATATATAATTTCATTCTGACAATGTAAAGACCAGCAAACAAGACCTTGCTGATCTTGACGGCCCACCACTGGGCTTATTAATGCTGAGAGTGGAATGTACAGGCCCTGAAAACTCATGTAGTGCTGCTCGTTGGAGCCAGTGTGGTGACTTGTTGGTTCTGGAGAGTTTTCGCTGCTCTGGTACTTATGTGTGGATCTGTTGACATGCGGATGAATTGCCCAATTTGTATAAATAAAGTCTTCAGACTCCCGAAAATTTAAATTTGCTTCTTTTTATGGTGGTGCTAAATTGAAAGTGAAAAGATCTCTAAATTAATTACATTAAATTTCATATCAGAGATATGTCAATCAAAAGTGAATTTTTTAAACACATGATAATAATGAAAAGTAAATAAACAAACCCATCCGGAATCATCCTCTGGGGACGTTTAATGTCAGTGCATAATTTCATGGCTACCCATCCATTTGTCTGAACCGAAGTATTGAACCAAAATGCAAAGTGACATTGCCCTTGTCTGTGTCTTTTATGTTGTAAAACTTACAAAATGTTTATGGTTTATAATCACAGAGTTTACTGGATTTTGTGTAATCGGTATAAAACGCATTTTGAACATGAATATTTGTTGTTTGTGTTCTCACTGCTCATGAAACTTCCTCAGTTTTTGTTAAAGTTGGTTAAATCCTGCCAGGAAATTGTTATCAATCTTTTTGAACGTTCCTGTTATTCATTATTGGGTCATGACCCATCAGCTGTGATTAATAGTAAAGCCTGCTCTGACACACTAAGAGAAGTTCTACTGACATTCTGCAACACAAATCACCAATGTCCTCAACACCATAATCTTTTCTCACGGTCCATTACACTTTATACTTTGGATTTCTTATTTCTCAATAATGCCATTCTTAGTAATAATTTAGATTCCTTTATTATCCATTACAGATCAGTATTATAGGGACAAAGTCAGTGTCATACTTGACATTTACCTGCAAACTAGCCAACGATCTATCATTCTATTATTGTTGACTCTTTCTTTTATTGTGCCCTCTCTTTATCATTACGATGATTTGGAAATTACTTAATAAGTCTTACATACATTTTGAAAAAGCATAATGTTAATGTGATGCAACGTTGCTTCCACTGAAATCATATGAATGCACAGCTATTAATTGTTAAAACAGGATGTCAAGTGATTCAGATGAATACAGTCCCCTCAAATTCCTGAGTCATTCATTTGGCCGCCTGACTTACTTGCACTGCTGTAGTCGATGGAATAACTCGAATTTCTCCTTGTGACCAGAGCCCATAATTTATTTCAATGAACAGTGATGATTAGTACAACCACTTCAGGCTAGACTCTCGACCAGTTGGTGGTAACGTTCTTAATAGAGGTCTCAGTATTTTCACAAGCAGTCATGATTCAATTCAGCAAGGGGTCTTGAAGGGTGTTGGAGCTGGGACAAATATATGGCAGACCCCCCCCCCTACTGTCTCCAGAACTCAGCTTTCTTCTATTTCCAGTGAGTCTGCCCCAAACTTCCAACACTTTGGGTAAGGAAAAAATACCTCATTTGATTCCATTCTATAAAGACTTTACCTGCAAAAAATATGAAAAAAATCCCATTTCCTGGCAGACAGCAGCGAATGGAACAAGAGCCAGGAAAGCTGTTTTTGATTCATGCTAAATTGCACTCTCAACACAGAACAGCATTGCTGTCCGTTTTTTATCCTTTTTTATTCTGCACTGACTTCACATTCACACGTACCGAACATAAACACACACACACACACACACACACACTCACACATTTCAGTTGTAAAGAATTCATACTCTCCTGTTCCAAGCATGCAGCTCATACACACTCTAAATTCAGAGAAACACCCTCATTCTATGTTTGGATTCAGATATCAGCATCTATTTCTGATGTTTTGTACCCTTTCACCCCGTCGGTCCAGCCGTCATAAATTCTGGTTTTAATTGCACCAACCGGTCCTGCTTTTGTTGCAACATTACATTCAGAATCCATATGTACTTACTATGTACCTGATCACATCTGAGTGTGCCAATAACTGTATCTCATTTACAATACCACCCCCCTTTAACTCCGAGAACTGTCCTAGTTTGACGACGAATTTTAAAATTGCAGCAAAGTAAAAAGGTGAATATAAACACTCTCGGAACACCCAGTATCTGGTTAAAACAATATTGCAGTGCAGTTTCTGGTAAACCTGAGAATCAACATTTAGCAGAAAACAGAATCAGAGTATTTGATAATGGCTCCTTTATGATGAAGTCAAGGCTTTGATTGCTCGGCCATTTATT
>JBBDHG010000009.1:5197500-5230000 GCA_037951165.1 Lophius americanus
AAATCCACAGACATAGATGACTAAAGTCACTCAAGCAGCAATTTGGCATTGAAGCAACTCATTCTCAGAACAGGGTGACCTTGCACAACCATACACAGCTCATAATAACAATAATAATAATGAGAACCTGTTTTCGTAGACACTGTGATGAAAATGATGCTGGTGCTGTTGTTGCTTTTGACTTAAACTCTCTGTGTGTGCCTGTGTGCCTGTGTGTGTGTGCCTGTGTGTGTGTGCCTGTGTGTGCATGTGTGTGTGTGTTTGTGATTTCTGTTCAGATAGAGCAAAAGAAAGAAAAAGTGAGGTGGAGACTAACTGGACAGTCAGAAATGCCAGAGTTGATCATCTACAGCGTGACCTTGACAGATTCAAGAAAGATAAAATTGGACACTTAATAATGCAAATACCAATGATTCACTGGCCTTTACAGCCTCAGAGAATGCTGTTATCAGTTATTTTACACAGTGGACCACCCACATTAAAAAAAATGGAAAAGAAAACCTGCTGAGGATTATAGCACATGCTTCACATAGAGATTTTTGCGTTACTTTTGTATCCTGACACTTCAAATAACTTTGGCCGTTAATGAAACATCCTACTATTAAGTACTGGTCTGGCCAAATGTACATCATATGCAGTATGAAAAGAAAAGCAAAGTTTAAATTATGTCAAAATGTATGGCATTAAGTCAAAAATACAATAATGTGGATAGTCATCTGTTTAGAGGCTCAAATAGGTGACACCACAGCGGTTACTGCAAAATAAATTCATTTGATAGTTTTATACTGAGCAGCTTCTATTTCGGTTAGAATCTGATAGAAATTATACTACATACTACATTCATTGGTGATGTGTACGTGGTTTCAAATACAGCCTGGATATCACTTTGTGACTTTGTCTCTTTAATTTAAGGTTTCTTGTTTCACCTATTTGCTCCATTCATCAACACTAATGGATAGCATGTAACAAATTACAGCTATGAGGTCAGTGTTTGCGTGAATGCATGTTTGTGTTTGTGCCGGTGTGCAATTTAAGTGCTTCTGCGTCCAGGACCATGGAGAACAATCTACAAGGGACGGTGTTAGAGGGAGTGTGAGTGTGTGAGCACCTTTCCCTGCTCACAGCCTCCAAATCCTTGATGGCCTCGTTTCTGTGTGTGTGTGTGTGTGTCTGTGTGTGCAGACGCACATATACATGCGCAAACACAGAGCTAATATGCGCACAGTGTGATATCCCAGACAGCTGTGGTATGTGTGAGAATAGGTGGTGAAATGAAATGTTACTCCCCTACAGCATTCTGCTACTCCTTGCCCCTTTTTTTTTCTCAGTTACATTTTCCCCCTTTCTATTTTGATATTTAATTCACTACAGTACTTTCTAATATGTATATGGAGCTCGTTTTGGTTCTTAGATTTTTGGAATTTTTTTTCAGTATTTTGAAATAATTCATATTAAAGTATTATTTAATAAATCAATTATAAGGCATTAAAAAGATTATTTGCAATGGAACTACTTAGTAAAAATACTCTGGTGCGAACAACTCAAGAGAGTCTGCTTGTTTTCTTCTCACTGTCAATAAATTTGAAATGTCCTGGAGTGTTCTAGTTTACTCCAAATTATGATGTTCAGTGCATCTAAGCAATATAATAATGTGAATTTTTGTTTTTATTACAAGAACAGGAATCAACCCCCATACATATGTCTTAGTCAGGATGCACTCAAGCAAAGTAGCACATTGAGATAAATGTTACTATCACCATCATACACCTAAAGATGCTGACATTCAGCAGGTTTACCATGTTCTCAAAACACAAGACATGGCCAAAGCTGATAGAAATGTGTTTAGGTGTTAACTCCTAAACCCCAGAGGTTAACAAATCAAACTTTCGACCTGATTTTGGTAATAAATGAGATGGTCAGAGGTTTGTTAGATTTATTACAATTTTATTGATATCAGATTGATGGTTACACACTTTGTTTAGGATATTTAAGCATTTAAAAAAAAAAGGGGGAAAGTGATTCAATTATAAAGAAGTTGGCTTGAAACATTCCAGTCTCCAAAAGCTAAAGTCATCTTGGATGAAGACTTCCATGGTGATTAAGAAAGCAAGATCAAAACATGAATATTGTTTCCATTCCACTACACCGATATCTTTTGTCAGAGTGACAGCAGGAAGAAGGGATGTGCAGTTTCTGCGTAATATTTTCATGACAATTCAGAAGATATTACTTAACACTAAGACATATTTTTCTGTTGACTTTGCAGGCAAGACCACAGAATTATATGTCCACTGTACGGTTTTCAGCTCATCCGTCAGCTTGGGGAGAAAAACCAAGAGAAACTGACTTTGTCATTGTGTTTTTGTCTATGGTGTATGATGTGAAGGGGTGTCCTATGGAGAACTCAGTGAAATGTAATCACAGATGAAAACACACACCCACACACAAACAAACACGCACACACAGCCATGTACACAGCCAAACAGAAAACCCTTCAACCCTTATCTCCCACCTGTTTAGTATTTTTAAACAAAAAACTGTGCGCATGGGACACCATATCAGTATCAAGCAGCACTAAGGAAGTCATATATTCAAAAAATGCAGTTTGCTTTCAAATACATAGATACACAAAATCAATGCACAAACTACTGATGGCATTGGCTTTGATATAATTAAGCGAAACTCTGTGTGAGTGTGATTAAATTATAGTAAAAATGTAAAAATCATTTAATTCATGTCAATCCTATCAATATGAGCATCAATGCTCTGCTGGCATTTAGGCAAATCTGGCACTTTAAGCGCCAGCGAAGAGGCCACAGCACCAGGCTTCGGACCATGCCCCCTCCCACTACACAGCTCACAGACTGAGGACAAGATAGAGCTTGACATTTACCTTTAAAGGAAGCAGGAGCAAGAGGTGGGAGGAAAAAGGCAGGGATTAAGGGGCAATGGGCAGGGAGAGAGTTAGAGATGTGTAGAGAGAGATAAAGAATGGATCAATATACAAGGTCCTATAAAGGGGGGAGTTATTAGCAACCTGCAATGATGTGAAGCATCGTCAATAAAGCTCAGAAATTGTCTTAAAGAGGAATGGGATTGTAGGATAAATTGATGCAATGGGAGTTTATGCTACTTTCAGCACCACGGAGAGCGACTAGTCTCGGCTTAAGCAGGCAGTAAAGGGACAGCTCCTCTAAGTCTCTGTGAGTGACCTTTAACATGCTTTCAAGATAGTACCACCCCCTCATTCCCCACAAAACTCAGCCTCTAGAGTCAAGTTAAAATGTTATTTACATAACAAGGTCATACTTATTGTATCAAAAACACATACAATAAAAAAAAATTATATTATTATATGATAATAGTATTGTGATAATAATAAATTGATATTACTAGGAGGAAAAACCCCTACAGTACTCTTAGTTCACACTGCAGTGTCACAATTCAGATTTTCCTTCTTAAATCTGATCTTATATTCATGGGACCTGTAAGATAACCTTCCATTTAAAACAAGCATATTGATGAAGAACAGAAAAAAATCATGTATGGCAGTTCATTAAAATAAATCAAAAAAATTGAATCTTGCATTGTTTGCAGTGATGGCAGTGGTATGGAGACCGTCTATCAGCTATTTAGGCTGTGGACAAGAACTGGATTTGATTAGATAATTTCCCTCTTTATCTAATAAGTATTTAGGCTAATGTCTACTGGTTGTCATGGCAGCAATTTTCAGTGTTTGAATATGTCTACCATTACTGAAAGAACATTGACGTGAGCATTCTCAGTTCGAGAAAGACTTCATGAATTCTGATCCGATCTGGTCCCATGGTGGTCATATCAGCAAGAACTGTTAAGTAGCTAATTCAAGAGCAAATATGAAAATGGAAAAATCTGGATTTGATGTGATCAAACTCAAAGATTTGTTCTGATCATACTGTCATGAATTGTCATTCTCTGAAATAAGCTGCTGTCACCTAAAGTTTGGAAGTGTCTGTCACTTGGATAATATTTTTTTATAATAACATACACACACACAAACACACGAAACAAACACATTTTTAGATGGTTCACAGCTTCCTGAGAAGTCCAACTGTTACTCTCCTCTGTTACTGATGACAGGATCTGCATGATACAACCATCTTTCCATATTCGCTTACTCTCCAACTCCTTCCATCTTACTCTTTTCTCCTTCTCTACACTTGCCTGTTGTCTGTGCCCACTCTCACAGCACCTCCATGTCTCTCTGTGTCATTAAGCTTGACTTATCTTACATTCCAAGGTGGAAATTGAATCCTGGGCTCTGAATCAACCCCCTAACCACCCACACACGCACACACGCACACACATAGAGCCTTACATTTCACCTTACATTTGAACTCATGAAACCAAGTCATGAGGGTTAGATTGACTTTTTGCATTCCTAATGCTGTGTCTTTGTATGTTCTTGAGTGGGAGTCATATGCCTGGCCGATTTCTGAGGGATTGCATGTTGATGCAGGTTTGTATCAAACGCAGAGCCAAATTATGGGTACTGTTTTCTGTCTATGGCTACCAAAAAGTCATTGTCAATTACATTAATGTTTATTACAGGTTTCGGAAGCAGCAGAATACCTTTCCGCAGGCTTGCTGTCCACAGGATCCCCCTCTGGGGCTCAGAAAAGAAGATCCACAAACACTTCTCAGGACATCAGAGAAGACTCTGGCCAGCTAATGGCAGGATGTCTCATGGCAGGATAAATAAAACAATGTAATTAATTGTCAATCCTGTCATTGGTCCAGACAGCAGCCATAGAACAGAACTAGTGATTTAACATTTTGATTTGCTGCGTCCTTAATCTTCTAACTCTATTATAGTTATTTCAATACTACACTACTAATATTTTATGTCACAGTGAAATAAGCCAGGTTTATATTGTGTAACAGCCCTGGTTCATAAAGCTGCTTCAGTTTGACAATCAAGCACACATTAAAATTTAATGAGAAATTTTTGAGTTAGTGTATACATACATACATTATAGCTATTAACCAATGAAGTCAGAAAACCATCAATTATCTTGTTATAATGGAACCTGCCAGGGGGTCGGATATGTCAGGCAGCAAGTGAATATTTTGTCCTCCATGATAATTTGTTGGAACTAGTAAAATTGGGAAAACACAAGGATCTCAGCACCTTTTGACAAGGGCAAAATTGCGATGGATAGACAAGTAGATCAGGGCATCAACAAATTGCAGGACTTTTTTAGATTTTTCACAGTCTGCAGTGGTTAGAACATACCAAAAATAGTCTAAGGAAGAACATCCAGTGAACAGGCAACAGAAATCATGGGCGACTAAACCTCATTGAATGCATGAGGGGAGTGAAGGCTAGCCTGTGTTTTCTGATCACACAGAACACCTACTGTAGCAAAAAAAAAAAAAAAAAACAAGAGCTTTTTAAAGGAATAATCCACTCCCATTTGACTTATTTATAAAGCTTGTACACATCTGTCAATAATGTATTTGACTCACTTAACACTAACTGACCATATGCTACTAATTTAATTCAGGGGGTTTGTATCATTCAACAACGGAGATGGCCCCACCTTTATTCAAAATAATAGAGAAGTAATTCATCATTTAGAAAAAGTTTAGAATAAAGTTCCACTCTAAACAAGGACAAATGGAGAAGATTCAAGCATGAATTTCACACCCAGTCTCCCTTTTGTAGTACAAAATATAAAGAAAGACAAATTTAGAGAAAAAGAACATACTCTCTTCTCTCTTGGCTGCTTCCCCTGTTCCTAATAGGGACCTTTTTTGGCCAGACCTCAGCAGCATCCTAAGCCACACAGAGAATGCATTGACAATTCTATATTTTCCTAGAATTTTTTCTTTGCAAGTCCCTCATTTTGTTTACATTTTTGTAATTACTCTTCCTCTTCTTTAACTGTATCGTGTCTTTTTGTATTTCATATCCTTTGTGTCAATCCTTTGGCACACTAATAAAATACATTAATCTAGGCCTAACTTCATTCTCAGTCCTCCACCTCACTCATATCTGAGAAGCTTAAGTTGTAGTTAAGCATTTCATCTTGCCTTGTCCTTGCATTCTGCTCCATCAGTGACGCATACTGCAAAATAGTGTAGATCCGTCAGCAGCCAATATGATTAGTAATGCAGAGTTTTGAATTGTGGGAACTCTCATGCCTGGCACATATGGCTCTGTTAGAAAAGCAGACACTGATGTTTATATTTTATTCAACAATGAATGATTGAAGGACAGACCAGATCCAAACAAAAAGATGAAAGCAATAGGAGTGCAACCCGAGGTTGCTAATCCATTTATTGATAGTCACAGATCACATTGCAACAAATAGAAGCAATTTCAATTGGTCAGTCACATTATGCCCCCCGTGCCAAATCTCATATCTATTGAGTAAATCAAAACAGGTTAGTTGTTGCATGTAGAGATATTCAAACTGTGTGGTCAAAATGTGCAGCGGCATGCTCAGGATATAATATAACGACATATAGAAAATTAAATTGAAGATCGGGAAACAGTGCCGATGCTGTGCGGATGTATCAATTAAGACAACGGCCACAATTTAGAATTTTCACAACTTTCAAGCAACCTGTTTTTCCATTGAAGTACGAATATGTAGCAATATGACACGAGAACGGTCCGACTAATAGGATATCTGACTAAATTAATGTTCACATAATTTCAAGAAATCCAAAAAAAAACTTATCATACAATTAGCTAGTTATAAGCTAGTAGAATAAACTGTAGTCAAGTATATCATTATGAAAATGTTTTTTTTTAATATTTTTGGGGGTAAATTTCAAGCCTATTATAGACTCTCTCCTCATCCTGAGATCAAACATCCTCGAGAGCTCCAGGAAGCAAAGATGCAGAGAGGAAATTCCTGTCCTACAGCGAACAAGGAGAATGTACTGCAGAAAACACACACATATACAAGAACACATTCATAGAAGAATATGCTAACAACAGATACAACATTTAATCTCCATCTGACTAAATAAATGTGCTCAGATGGATGAAGTTATAGTGTCAAAAACACACGGACACGCATTGTCATGTCATCTTTCCCGTATAAGACAAGATGAACAAAAACAATCAAATAAGCAAACAGCAGACTCACATAATGGCTACAACAAAAAACGCCGACCATCATATTCTGTCATTTCTCTCCAGGAAAAGTAGAAATACACAGAGTGAGGGATTTAGAGAGGGAGAGTGATGGGATGTCTGCGGGAGAGTATCAACTACAACAGCAAGCAAAATAAAAAGACATCAGAACATGTCTGAGTGGATTATAACTATACCTCGTCACCAGGGACAAGGGTAGGGTAAGGAGGAGAGTAGGGATGGGTGTCAAACCTTTCAAATTGTTTTTTTTTTTGCTTTGAATAAACATCTACATTTGGGAACAAAACACACCCTGGAAAAGATTCAAACTACTCATTCTGTCATTAACTGTCTGACATCCCCTCCTTACACAGACACGCACACAAACACACAGACACGCACACATACACCGCTGCAATACTAATCAGCCTCTCTGTGTCATATCCAATTCACACTCTACCCCAACCATTTTATCCCATCCAAAGAAAAAATCTGCCTCTGTAGAGGTTGCGTGCCCAGTAATCTGTTGGGAAGTAGCTACGAGGGAGAAGAAAGAATAGTTCTGGATTAGATCATCTCTATTTAAATGCCAGTATATGAAAAACACTTTTCATCTCCCCCTTTGCCTTAGCCGATGCCACCACATTTAATTCAAAATGTTAAAAAGAGGAAAAAAAATCAAAGAAGGCTTATTTAACAAAATGTGGAACCTTTAATGTACCACAATGAAGAAAACACCAAAAAGAACATCGGCTAATTTAACTTAACTTAACAAACATTCCTAAATGAAATATGTCGTATCAATATTTAAAAATCGATTTGTTGATCATTTACATCACATAAATTCATTCAGAGAAAATGCAATTTTTAACTTTGTGATATTGTTTTCTATTATCACCAAGTCTTATTTTCAATAATATTTAGAAAGGAACGGAGCAGCAAGAATTCCCTTACATGTATAAAGGATCCCTCTTGTGAGAGGCTATAAGCTTCAGTATTAATCCTGCTGCCACACCCGGACAGAGCCTAGTTGAATGAAAAATATAAAGACCATGAAATTAGATCATGGAGTGATTATGGAATTTCCAAGTCGCAGAAACAAGAGTCTGAAATAGCCCCTCACATGCAATCACAGGAGAGGTATTATAGAGTGGAGGTGTAGCTTAAAAGATTACACTTGAAAGCCCTTTAAATCAGTTTCCCTTAATGTGAGCATGGGACTAACAGTGTTACAAAAACCCAGGATTTTGAACCCAGAAGAGTTCAAGCCCAAGGGGAGTGCAAAAGTACTACAAATTGCTCAGACCAGTGCCTAGCAACTCGGAGGCAGTTATGGAAAAAAGGAAGTCTGAATGAGATTAAACCATGATGTGTGGTACGAAGAGATATCTTTCTCAAGAACTCAACAGGCAGAAAAAAGGATAGGATGAAGAGGGGAGAGGTTTGGGGAAGAGGAGATGGGGGGTGGGGCAGCTGAACGCTATATTCTGGATGAATCTTGGGTGCATAATTTACATCCAATGTCATGCAGGGTATCATAATAAAAATTAGCACTAACTGAGGGTTCACTAGATGACAAATACCAAACCACCTCTCCAAATGGAGCACAGACCTGACCTGACCTCTTCTTCCTTCCTCTTCCTCTATTTCTCCTTTTTTCTTTCTTTCTTTGGACCACAAAAAAATGGATGGTCGTTTTCACAGAGAGATGCTAATCATATTGTTGCACTACAAACTCCTACATGGTTTCATGTGGCTCTACAGATTTCAAACCCCATAATCCACAATTGTGAAAATGAGCACAAACTGATATATGCTCTCATGTATACATAACAAAGACAAACACAATGGTGTGGAACTGTCAAATAAGCGTGTCTTGGCCTCTTTTTACATTTTTATTGGATTTTACATATGGTTATAACTATGGCGTCTGTTGGTTGGTTTGATGATTGGTTGTTTTTTTAAGCAGAATTATGTAAAAACTACTCAATGGACTTTGATTCGTAGTTTACATAGTTGGCTGTTACAATTCCAGTAACCTTAGTTACATGGCTATACATGGCTTGATTTGAATAAATTAAAGAGGATTGTTGGAACTTTACTGACTGCAATCTATTATAGTTTAAATATGTTTTTTTTTCAAAATGCATCCGTCGCCAAGCATGAAATAATAATTAGGGAACCCCATGAGAGGTGCATTTCATGGAAGAGGAAGAGTTACAAAAAAAATATTCAACCTGTCCCTGTTAATTTCGATTTTTGTTCATTTATGTTGAAGAAAAATATACATTTTTTAATAAACTTGGCCAACGCAGTCATCTCCATCAGCATGGGTATATCCCCAGTCCTGCATTCAACCAGCAATCCCCCTGATTGAACTCCTCAAATTAAAAGTGACTCATTAATAATCTCAAACAGTCCATATAGACACAACCCATTTTATTTCTGATAGGTCAGCAATATCCTACAAAATAAGACCGCATAGAGACTAACAATAAGGATAAATACATTTAAATCCTATTTCCTTGCGTCAATTCATATTAGCTAATTTTAGACACAAATGGATTTATAGTTGGGAAGTTGTGGTCAAAATTTTTTATTTATTTTTTTCAAACAGGACAGATCTACTTGAGTTGATCATATGCATCAAATTTGGTCTAAATATGACCAATGGTTAGGAAGTTGTGTCTGAAAAACTTTTGGAGTTAAACCGCCCCCTAGTGGCAAAAACATACAAACTGTATTTCCCACCTTTCCCAAATTCAGTACAGTTCTTTCTGCACTTAGGTCTATGGGGGTAGAAAATGGAAAATGATCCATGATATAGTTTTTAGTTATCGCATTAACACGAGGGACGCAGCAGATGTGTCTGTAACACAACGGCAATGATGACTGTATAATATCCACGACTTTTCGGGGCTATAATAAATACAAATATAAGACATGTATAAATGTATAAAATGTAATTTTGTATAAAAGTATCAAAAGGCCCTTACGTTATATTAAGTTTTGTGGAAAAAACATGAATTGAAACTGCATCCTACTCACAGAATGGGCCTACGTCCAACCAGGGGCCGTGAAAAATTGCACATATTAAAAGTTTCTGAACAAAAAAAGACACGACTTCAGTACTTGCCAGTTGTGTTGTAGAACGTTTTTGGAAAGAAAAAAAACTTTCTTTCAACAGTCTTTGAATTATGCCCCCGAAACTAAAAGTGAAAAACAGGATAGAACCCATTCCTGTATGTATCACCACACTTTGTTCATGGCAGGAAATAAAAAATACATTCAGGGTTCGGCAAATGTATTATATTATAATCTTGCCGCATTTTATAGCGGTTTTCCAGAATGCAGTACTGCAAAAATGATCTAACATGCATTAATGAAGAAGTTTATACCAACATAATCAGGTTCTATTTCTGCAGACATTCTCACTGATATATCCTATTTCCAAACCTGCTATGCTCTTTCTCTTCTCCTCCCGACCCTTGCCTTTGTTCCTACAAATTTATTCGTGTCCCTTTTCTTGTCAATCTTGCTCTTCTCACCCTCCCTCCGGTATAACCCACCAAGGATTAAGGTGTTGTAATATGCTGTGCTGGAGGTGTCTAAGTAGCTTAAATCCACAGGGAAACAAACACAACATCAATACACCTACCCATACACACACATACTCCGTAAATGAAAAAAACATAGAAATGGACAGTAAGTGCATAGAAGAGGGGAAAGTGGCTGGGAGGTTTTTTAACAGGGAGAAGAAATAAATGGTCTGGGGAGAAAATTTCGGGAGTGAAAACGTTTTTAAAGACGTGTCTCCAGTTATGAGCACAAACATGACAAAAACTCTATTTGTCCTCTTCTGCAATGTGTCTAATCATTTTACATCTGCAAGTATAACTGCTAATATGGGAAACCTAGTTTGTTTGTACAGAATAATCTGAATCAGATGAACCAGAGAGGAAAGACTCAGAAAACGTGTGAGAGGCAGAATTATTAATTGGGATTGTTGGGGATGTGAACAGTAAGTAAAGTTTGTATTCAATAAATCAGTGGATCATAAGTTCAGACTCGATCTAAATTCATAGACAGAAGAGGAGAAGAGAGGAAAGAGGCGTATTTGTCCCATTAACAATATGTGCTGATCTTAAGGGAGGGGTATATGTGGGTGTCGATGTGTGCTTTGCATACACAAGCAGGTGTTCCCCTGCATATGTCAATATTTCCTGTTTAATTTAATTGAATGGGATAAGAAATGCTGCCGCTCTCCATTCATCTTGCATATATCTAGCACCCCCCACCCCAAACAACCTGCAAACACACACGCATGCATGTGAACACATTCTATGCAACACTTCTCTGAGCACATGTACTGCCGAACCACAAACATCTAATGCACACACACACACACACAAACACACACACACACACCAATTCACAGACACTCACACTGCCCTTCAGACCTGTCATTCTGAGGTAATTACCTGGCTTCACTAACTGACAGGGTTACAGCAGCATAGACCCCTGGCATTTGGACTCGTTAACCCTATATTTGTCCCAAACACACAAACACTGATACACACAAACACAAACACACTAACACCATGATAATTTCCGCCTAGGAAGACACAAGAAATCTATGTTTCTTCCTAGGCTTGGCTTGGTTTAGGACTTGTGAAAAATGTGGATGGGCAGGGGGCAGGGCTGTATAATCTATGTCCTAAACCAGTCAGCACTTCCCATTATACACAGGACAAATAGGGGGACAAAGAGAGAAGAGAATGGGAGAACCATGACCTTGAGAATGACTGGGACAGCAGTGTGTGTGTGTGGGTGTGGGTGTGTGTGTTTGGGTGTGTGAATGCCTGTGTGTGTTTGTGTAGTATGCACTGCGATGGCCATTTGTCAGAATATCAGAATAAATCAGAATAGCTTGGAAAATGTGAAATTACTGTGCATGCACTGTCTATAATATAAGGTTATTTGAGAGACTTAAGGAACAACCAAAATGTATATTTTCAACATAGGGGGAATGGACTGTTTTCTTGTTAAATTTGTCTCAACGGAATTGATTGGAATTTTAAATGTATCTTTTCTAAGAAGTGCACTCAACACAAAAACAAAAAAAGTTGAAGACCTTTTCTTTGAACAACTACTAAACGGGATACATCTAAGCTGTTTGACTTTGGCACATTTAGACAGTAACTCTGGAGGTAGGCTCTGCAAGAACAACTGTGACCCAACATTAATGTTCATTTATTTTGCTCTGAATGGCAGATTAACAATATTTAATTTGCCATCCTAAAACCTCTTTGACATCCAGAGGTTTTCAAGCTGGCGTTAAATGAACAAGCTTAGAAAAATGGTTAGCTAGAAGGACAGACATGCAGGCACAAGGAAGAGAGCGCAGAGGGTTTATTTTCTCCTCCTCAACTCCTTTCTTTCACATCTGCTTCTCTCAGTGTGAATTAGCAGGTAAATGGCACACATCTAGAAAGAGAGGAGCAGACTGACACAAGGGGAGGGAGAGAGAGAGAAAACAACGGGTCCGTAATGGATTAAACTGAAAGAAAATGGTTCAAGGTTTTTGAATGGGGAGCGTTCTGTTGTGGTTGCAAAAGGAAACATATCAAGACTTATTAATTTTTACACACTAGCTGACACAGATGCACACACAATCACAGAAACCATGTGCAGCTTTCAGCGGAATATTAACGACGTAAATTGCACATGAGCACTTTATGCTGCATCATCGGGTTTCTGCAAATAGAGCGCTGAGTACTTTTCTTGCGCTCCCTTAAAATACGGCTGTGTGAGGAATCTGTCAGCACAGCTAAGAATTAAACAGTGAAGTGGTTAAAAAATTGTGGTAGTATTTCATCATGAAGAACAGTCAATATTTTGAGTGAAATTGTTAAATCCAAATAAATTACTTGAGAGCCGTATGCATGAAAGCTGAGCAGCATAATTAATATTAAAAGCAATCTCATTGTATGGGCTGTTTATGCCTTTTGTAAACAAACACATTAATGCACGAAAAGAACTCCTTCAATGCCACTATTACCCCCTTCAACACACACAGGCGCATGCACAAACATAGGATATTTAGTATGAGTAGTTCATTATTGAAAGGCCACTTATCAGACCCACTGCTGAGATTAAGCTGTGAAGGGATCTGGATAAGGTTCACAACGTCAACACTCTTTAAATTAGCAAGTCAAGCTAGTCCTCACGACAGCTAAATCCCATCATACGCAGGAATGAAAACTGCTTTGAGTTTGACTGAACAAATTTGTTGTGACTCATAAGGCGAGCATAACAAGGATTGTACTTTTATTCATTAGCCTTGCACCTAAAGGAAATAGATCTTGAATTTAATTTGAATTTCTGAATACATTTGGTCCACTTTGTTTTCACTCAAATGATGCAACATTCAAAAAAATCTAATATTTCGGACTGATGAACTGAGCGTTCCTTTAGTAACATGGAAATACGTTTTGGCTTCCACCCCGTGACATGATCATTGTATCACTCATATCCCCTGTTCAAAATAGTATGAAGTCAACCTGCTCAAGAATGAATAAGACACCTTTCCCTGAACCAAATGTGCACCACATCTACACTACATCCAGCCTACTACAATGTAAGTCCATCTTATGTCCAATTTTATATGCACAACAAAAATGTCCCCGCAGTCCGACTGAACATAACCAATACTGTATTTTCACTATGAATATTATTGTGCTTCAGATGGAGATGAGCCTTGACTCCATCTTGCCACCCTCTCCTTATGCTAGTCACATATTTTTTGGACCGACCCACACTCCCGTTCTTTTTCCTTTGAGAATGGAACTACACACTCCGCCACAACATTATAGGCTGAACATCATCAATGCCCGTGGATTCCTTCAGAATATTTCTCGACGCTTGTCACGGGTGTCAGGTCCTGCTTGCTTGCAGATGACATCAGTCTCACCCCGTCAGGGACAAACACCGCACAGGGTTACGAACAGCCTGCCAGTGTGATGGCTGTTGAAGGACCTCTCATCCGAGGAATCAATGGATTCTGACACCTTCTCACTTATCTGCTAAATAAACCATACCATACTGAATTAACAAACAGGATAATGTAGCAGACATGTCTCATTAAAGGCCATCACGGGAACGCTGCTTTGACATCATGGTCGACGGTCCGTTTTTCCTCAGCATGGATATGCATCTGAGGCATTTTGAAATATGTAAAAGACAATTCACTAAGAGACACAAAGCTAACATCAAACGCTCCTACTTTCTGGTCAATAAAGAAAGATACTTCAGAGATACAGAGTTGAAACTGACAGTTTGACTAAACCTCTCCAGCAGCTCAACAAGTTTTTCACTCAACTCTCCATGTAACTTTCTTACAGTTCCTCCCTCCCTTCCAATAAATTCAAAGTAGGCAGCCTTTTATACTTCTCCCAAACTGACTGTACATTCCAGTAGGTGACCCAGACAGAAAATAAGACAACTCTTAAGTTGTGATCAAAGAAAACTTCATCCTCATTAGGTTGTGGTGTTTCTGGAACCTCTGATGGAAACCAGAGCAAATTCCCACTTGATGAACACTGAACATAATTCTTTCACTTTCTGACACAATTGTGTCTGCACTTAATGTGCTGATGCAGGTATAATGAGTCTCAGTTTATTATTTTAAAGGAAGGCAACAACATAGATAGCAAGAAAGCAATTCATTTGGAAATTTTGAGACAAAGAATAAATCTGAGGTTGGAGAGAGAAAGGCCGCCTCTACAGTAGACTCCACTAACCATGTGACAAATCATCCTTCTCCATCCTTCAATCAGAATTGTCCAACCCTACACTGCTCACATGTAATTCATCATGGTCCAAGGACAACGTGCGTGTGATTTTGACCGCTGCTGCAGCAGCAGCTCAGGATGATCATCAAACCTTCAGTTTCTGAGTACTGACATCTTTATGACAACCCATACATATATAATACACAATGCAATACACAAAAATGTTTCAGAAACTTTTTTCGCAACCCCACCCAAATTATCCACTCTCTTAACCAAACTCACAGAAACTAGAGCTTTTTTATATAACTCGTTTACAGTTCCACACCTCTGATGAGCATATGCCCAGTTGGGAGCTGCAGATAAAGCTGTTTTTTTTGGTACAGAGGGTTGTTTAGCCACTACACACCACATAGAGCTTCAGGAATATCCCTATTGACACATCTATGTTGTACTAGAAAATGTTTCAACTGCTACTGTGCAATGGATTTAGAGAATATACTATTGGGGAGAGAGGCTGTAAAACTTCTTAAATCCAGGGACTCTAAGTGAAATCCCCCTTCCCCATTTGCTTTAAGCTTTAAGAGGACTTCCCCCTTACTGCTCATACGTGCTGCCCAACCAAGCCACATCAGGTCCATACCAAGAATAGTGCCTCTGGAGAGATGGCAAGAATAGACACATAATTATAAACCTTCCAAGTTTGCTTTGCCAGAGGGTAAATGGGCCATGAACATTTTTCCTTTCCTCGTATTAGTTTATCCCTCCGTTGAGGCTTGAAAAAGGGATGTTTTCCTCTCTGGCAAGGGCTAATGATATGAAGGTTAGCAGAGATGAGATAACAGCAAAAGTAAAGATTAAGGAACCAGGAACAGAATAAGACAGGATGGAGAGGCAATAAGGGGAGAGATTAATATCAAGCAGATTGGACAAAATTCTTCAAATGGATGTAGTGTAATTTCTTTCAATATCTTTGCTCAAGCAGAAACCAGAACTTTTAGTGACAGCAGCAAAGTTATTCGCTTGCAAATTAGACTCAAACGAACATCTTGTGCTAGAAAAATGGAAAAAGAGACAGGACGTTCCTACTGGCATGGACAAAACAGAGTAAAATCACTACATTACGCATTCACATTTAAGGTGGGGTGGCAGCTCTGCATTTCACAGACCTGTGTGTCGCGGCTAACGTTTAAGATAATGCATAAAAGTCATAACTTTTTTACGAAAACTTTTGTAGCAGCAAGGTGGAGAGAAAAAAGGCATAGTTGGCCAACCATAGGATTCAAAGATAATTTTTAAAAAAGGCACTCAATTTATGAAGACTTGATTTCTAAGTCCGACCAAACTGCATTAAAAATCTATGCACTGATTGTAGACTATGATGAAGTTGAGAAACAATTTCACAGCATTTCGTAAGCATCGGCCTGCAGCTAAAACGCAAAGGAGCCTAAAGCAAGTGCGTATGTGAGTGTGTGTGTGTGTGTGTGTGTGTGTGTGTGTGTGTGTGTGTGTGTGTGTGTGTGTGTGTGCGTGTGTGTGTGTGTGTGTGTGTGTGTGTGTGTGTGTGTGTGTGTCTGTGCGTGTGTCTGTGTGTGAGTGTGTTGGCCCCTTTGTCTACAAATGTACGTATAGATGAGTATTTGATAGAGAGAGCAAAAAAGAGGGAAGAGGGTGATTGAGAGCAACGTTCTTCCAGCCTCAGGCTTCTTCTGCATTTCTACTATGCAAGAAGAGAAACAGGAAAAGGGGGTTCAAACAGCATGAAGGAGGCTAAAGACAAGGAGCAAGTAAAATCTCGATTTAATGAGCTATAACAGAACAAATCTGTTCATACACCCAATCCCAATTTTTGTAAGAACACAAAACTTTAAAAAAGAAGCCACTAATTAGAGTTTGTGTCGGACAAGCGCAGTTCCTTTTTATTTCACATGTTTGTTTTAGGCTCTCTCAACATAAAACATAGATATTGGTTAAAAAGGATTTCTACACAATAAAACCTTAATTAACTAGATTCTCCTTTGCAAAGGAGAGTAGCTGCTGTAGTATTTCCCAGACAAAGATTCAGAATATTTGTCTTGCCCGTGTGAGGCTTACATTTGAGAATGAAACAATGTCTGTGTTCTTGTCCCTACTTTAATATTTAAAAGAAAAAGACAAGAAGAATAGATTTCTGGTATGTGTGCCATTCTGATCTAAATTGTTTTTTAAAAGTGCTGGCCACATTACTCGTAAAATGACCATCCTCCAGCTCAAGCCTTCAGCCAAGCTCATTGAAAGATATGCAGAAATGCGGAGAGCAGGTTGGAAAAACGTCTTCGTCTTGAGGAGAATTTTTGATGTTCCAGATGTAGCAATAAGCATCTCCAAGGACACTGTCTTTTTTTCACATACACCCACACAAACACACACACTCACAATACCATCCACCATCACATATTTTATTCCCAATTTAAAACTGTTGCAAATATCAAGGTTAAATACTTTTCACAAAAATACCCCAGGGACCATATCAGAATATTTGCAATGGCAGAATTTATGATTGATTAAACAGCAGAGCCATCATCTGGAGCATATTGCCTTTATCAAGTTTGTTGCACTCAATATTTCTAGTCCAGGATTGAAAAGGTTACAGAGAATGTGGATACAAGATTCCACAAAAACTCATCATAGGATTAAAAGTAAAGTTAATCAAGGCAATCTGCAATCAAAGACAACTTCCGTATAATAAGTGACAGATATTATATTCATTGTACCAGGAACAGGTCACAGTTCAGACGCACATTCAGATGCTAAATCACATAAAGAGTTCATGAATTTATCACAGTGGCTCCAATTGAATGTAAAATGAAATGATGGCTTCTTGTATTGTCAGTGACAGATAGTGTTTGAGAATGAGATATTATATTCAACAATATCTTCAGGCTATTGTTTGTCATATGTTGTGCCTTCATGATGTGACAACAGAAGGGGAACCTTAATAAGCATGTGTGTGTGTGTGTGTGTGGGTGTGTGTGTGTGGGTGTGTGATCACTGCGAGGGTTGGACAGCATAAAAAATTGGCTAGGGTAGACTGGATTAATACATCATTTGGACACGAGGGCACAGCCGTAGAGCAGGCCAGATTAAGCAGGACAATAGTCTGGAATAGAGAGAAAATTAGAGGAACAAAAGGCATTTCTGTACAGACACACCGCAACGGAGCAATACACTTTTTTACACTTAACAAAGCAATGGAGGCACATCGCCGTTCCGGTATGTGCGAACTGATGCTCAGAAAGAAAAAGGAGGCTTGATGTTCTGTAGCAGCAGTGTCTATTGTGCCTCTTTCAATATGCTTTGAGCAAGACTTGGTAAATAATGGCAATATATGAGCGAAACAAAAATTTACCGTCCCTGTTCCATGGTGGTTGATCTCGTTCATGGCTGGGTAGGTGAGGTGCTTCCTGACCTTATGCTATTTTTGAGAGATCATTGCTTGATTTGCGTCTTCCTTGTGATAGCTTCCACTGGTTACTTTTTAAATGTTCTCTTTGTGGGTCACATTCATATCAAGTTTGAAAAACATCACGACCCGATAAAGTCCCGGCCCTCTACCACAATCCCCTTATAAACAAAAAGCTCAAGGTGGGACTTGTTTGGCTTAATTCCAACCTGGTATTATTTATTAATGCAATGAAGGGGGTCTGTGTGGTTCCAACTCTGATGGCGGTGGAGAAAATAACGGCATCGAGTCAGACATTTGTGTAAATGCAAGGTGGAAAAGCAGAAGAAGGATCCAACGTTTTGACAATGCATCGTGTCCGGACTAACAAACATAAGATTTAAAGTTCAGCTAGGAGAAGTTATTCGGTAATTCAAACAATTCGAAGATTTTAATATAATACTTTCTTATAAGATTTTCTTGTTCCATGTTATGTAACCGTTTACAAACAACTTCTAGAAATATATTTGTGACACTTTCCAATGAATTTTCTAATATACATTTTTGGTACAATGTTATTGTTTTAGAAAAAGGGTTAGGGTTGTTTGAAGCTTTTTCGTTTGGTTCTCTATGTTAATTCATTTTATAGTCAGCGCTGCTCAAAGACACATTGGATACTTGTGCTAGGTACTGGCTAGGCATTATGTCTTGCTCACAGAGACACCGGAGCGGCGTTGATCCACCATTGATTTGTTCAACGTAAACAAACAGAAGCTTCTTAGAGAAAGGTCTTCTTTGTGTTACTGTTGCTGGAGCTCTGTATTAGAAGAGCTAGAGCAAGGTAGAGTTAGAAGAAATGAGAATAAGAGAGGCAAGGACAAAAGAAGTAAAATGGTGTTGCAGATTTAAAGAAAAAGAGCTCTGAAAGGTGACTGTCCTGCATTCAGCGTCATATGGATGTCAATAAGTCATGCTGAAAGAAACCGACAGATAAATGAAAAAGGCAATAAAGAGAGCAGATGATAAGATGAGAAGGACTGGGTGTATGTGCAGGAGAAAGGGGCAGACTGACAGAGGACTGTGAGTGAAGGTGAAGCAGAGGGAAAAAAAGATCATTGACCGTGAACTGTAGGACTGTGGACTACACAAAAACACACATGATTGTGGACTACACTCACACACACAAACACTTAAATTCCCAAACAGCAGGTGAAACACACAAGATAGCCCTCCAAAACAATATTTCCAGATGACTGATAATATATTTGGATATATAAGTGTTTCATTAATGTTATTGTGGTGTTGTGCCGCCAGCTGGTGACTGTTTGTTTTGTCTGCTCCAATGTAAATATAACACTGTGCTTGTTTGTTTGCAAGAGGTTGTGGTCCCCTCCCCTTTTGTGTCTGGGAATAATAACAGCATGAAGACAAAGTTTACCAAAAATAAACTCATGTCTGCAACTTCCAGTCCATTACAACTGGGAGAAGACAAAGCAGACACAGGAGTGCACAGACACACTCAAAACTACACACAAACACAAAAAATGTGAACTCACAAGCTGCCCCCCACCCATCTAAACACATTTAAAAAATTGCACTTCAGCAAATGCAGCATTTCTCAGGGTCAGTAGACCCATTATCATTTAAATCTTGCAGATCTGGCCTAATTCAAAAAGTCACACATGCACTCTCACACACACATGTAAAACAAATAAACATTTGTATTGTTACTCTCTCATCAACTTTGGCGCGCACACACACACACACACACACATAAAGAAGTCTTCTTTTGTTATGCTGCTCAACTGACGTTCCCAAGGCTCCAGCTCCCTCAAGGATTTCTCACACAGTTAAACCCCTGCCCCACTCCCCATTCTCCACCGCTGCAATTCAGCCTCCCCTCTGAAGTGACAAGTGCACCCACTAACCCCCACCCTCCTCACGCTTTAATGGGACTTCAGGAACGCACGCAAAGAAAAAGCACAAAAGATTCACACGTACATGCACGCATTTTCCTCAAAATCTCCGAGCCCCACTCCGGCAAATTGCCAGCTACAGAGATCAAACTGACCTTGCATTGCGCGCACACTCTGCCACCCTGTGTTGCCAGTCATTAACAACCTGCCCTGCCCATCACTCATAGCAACAGCACACGCCCTCCCCCATTGAATCACTCTCTCAACACCTCACTGTCCCCTCATCCCATCATCTTGTCTCTCCTGTCACATCGCTGACATCCTGACGCTCAGATCTGTTGCTTAGACATGAGAAACCCCTCATTCACTATGCATATATGTGTTTGTATATCTGTCTGAACTCCACTGTATGTGGTAGTTCATTTAAACAAAAAACAAGGTCTCTGAGATTGAATGTGCTAGATGTAAATGCAGTTGATTTGATTGCACCAATACCTAGAAAGAGACGCTTTATATGCAGAGGTGCTCCGAGATAGTGGGAGAAAAAAGATCACCGCAATATTTAGCTTTTCAGATGTATAAACTGTAATATGGAAAATACATAAGATTTTCACCACATACAAGCAATTTCCTATTCATTTCCAACAACTGTCTCATGCTTGTTACTGGAAAATACGGACCTTATTAATAATTAGTAAATTAGTAATTCAACATTACTTAACGTCGTATATAGAAATTTTCCTTTAGGGTCCATGAGAGCATAACATCAGAATGACATCAGAACCAAAAGGCTTCACCGTCCTTTTGTATCAAGCAGAAAAAGAGTTGTAACATGATATGTTACTTCGTTTTACTTTGACTACATGTCCAGACATTTAAATGTTGCTTTCGAACACAGATAAATGCTGAATGCATATATTATGAGCCCTAACAAGCATTACCCCTCAATAAAATATTAGCAGGAATCTCAAGTTTAACAGGAGCTGTGTTTAAGGTTTTTTTTATGTATATATCATACACACATAATATGCATACATACACATTGGAAGTCGATGTAATGTTTATTTTTCATCCTATATAATACAATACTATACTTCATGTCTATGTTGATAATTATTAAATCATGAATTGTGGGAAGGCATTGGCCATGCTGGGGCTAAAATATTGCAATTATAATTTTTTTTTGTCATTTTCTGTATTAGGCAATGTAGGAATAGAGTATATTGCTCATTGTCGTCATCATCTACACTACGGATAAATTTTTTATCAATTCAACAGACTCATCAACAGTGATAAACACTGTAAAACAAGTTTTTGAAAGTTTTGGCAATTCAAAACATGTTTGTTTGAAGCTGCTAGCTTGAATGGGTTCAAAGTATACTGTATATCCATGAGGTCTGTGGCATGAACATACAGTTAATCCTTAACGTGAATACATAGAAGTGTTTCTGTGTCCATGAGTGCAAATGATCATATCTGTGTGTGTTTACAACATATATTGTACGGTGCGCCTCCTTCAGTATCTGCTGTTTCCCAAGCATCAAGCATTCCCTGAACCCCTTTCTCAGAACTGAACACCCCATTATAATTACACAACCGGCAGGAGGCGGTAGTTCTTGGGTGCACAGACTGTGTGGGCTTCTCCAAGCACAGATGGTATTTTGCGGCATGCATGTGCTGCATTGGAAGGGGTAAAAGGGCTGGATGAAGGTGAATACAGATCAGATGGTCTGGTGATTCAGAAATACGAATGATTGCAACATCTTTCTGAATGGCCGAACCACTGATGCAATGACGAATTTTCTCTCCAGAAAATCATGTTGTTTTCTGAAAGATGTTGAAAGGCCTGATGTTAACATATCCAACCATGAAATTAATTAAAATTAATTAATTTATAAATTTTCAGTGGCACTGTGACCAGGTAGTTAGTGTAATGATTTAAATTTATAATAGTTGGTAGTTCATTGTTCTGATTTAAGTTGAATAATAGGAGTTCATAATGAGAGATTACTTGTAAATTGTAAATTAAACAGCAACAAACAAGATTTAGACCTCATCCATACAATTTTTGCTGCATAAATAGTACCAAACTATAACGGACCAGAATGATATATAAAGGGCAGACCGGCGTGGTTATTTTGAAACACCCTCCAAGTAGCAAAACTCCGTTCTTGTGTGGCAGACAGGCACTATAGATTTACCACACCATATGTGTCCTGCTACCTTTGGCTACAGGAATTTAATGAATGTTTTCATATGATAAAAAGCAGCTGCTGATAACAGAATCAAGAATCTTGTCCCTTAATTTATACATTAATGTAGACATTCCATTCTCTACTCGCATTCCAGATTAAACCACATTTAACTTCAAAGCATTCCGGCTTAAATTTAAGTATGAAAGAATGATTTCTTAGTAAATTTGCTTTTGTTTGCAGAACAACCACTTTTCATTACAACTGGCCACACAGACTGGCCCCAGATTCTGGTTCATTCATGCTCCACCTTGCTAAAATTGACATCTGTATTTCCATCAAAAACAACTTACAATTCTTTGACTGATGCGAACACAAGCTTTCCAACCTTACTGGCATCTCTTAAGTGCCAACACCCCAAGATTCTAACACACACACACACACATACACACACACGCACACACAAACACACACACGCACACGCACACGCACACACACACTCACACATACAGACACAAACAGACCTCACTGACTGACCTTAATGACTGACACTTTCACACAGCTCATACTAGTGGGAATTCCTAGAGCAGTGCTTAAAGGCATGGCCAAGCCCTGTCTGAGTGAGGTGCTACAGACTTGACAGGAATCAACTTCGCCGGCTCTCACCTGTATAATCAGTATAATGATGAAAAAGCATCCTCGGTTCAAGTGCAATACGAGGACAGGTGATGATGGTATCTTAATCAAAAGCCAACTAGTCACAATAATAAAGGACGTCACTGGTTTGAATAAAAGTTTTATATAATAGTTATGTTGGATACACTGCGGAAGACCTTCATAATTTATAGATATAGTTTTCCTTGGAGAGCCATAGTGTTTATATGTTTGGTATTTTTCTAAATATTATGGATTGATGCTTAGTTATGTATTTATGGCAATGCATGTGTACAGAAATCCCCAGGTCTCCTTGAGATAGTGCATGCATGAGTATGCCAGTTTGAGGGGAGCCAGGGGACTACGCAGGAAGAAGTGCCTGGGGCACGCATACTCAAGACCCAGCCAAAAGCAGACTCCCCTTGCTGAGCAACATCCACTCTTAACCCACCCATAAGTCAGACGTAAAGTGTAATGAGCATGTTGATCAAAGCTTTTGACTCTAACTGTCAAAAGCGTTGACAGAACCTTAGTCTGTCAGAGAATTGTTTCAAATGTAAATGCTGGGGGTTTCACTATCTTTTTTAATCACTATTTTTTGCCTTTCAGGATGTTCTTCCAAGTGCTGGGATAACAAATATAGAGGATTATCACAGAACTAATTGTCTTTTTGAATAACAAGAGAAAGAAGAAAAGTACAGCTTAAACCGTGCTCTATTTTCTAAATCTTATGTTAAAGGTATAGTTAGTTAATTTAAGAATATGCTTACTCATTTTTCTGCTTTGTGTTAGATAAGAGGTTCGATATATTACTCTCAAGTCTGTAGATAGTATGGCGGTGCCACTAGCGGCTTGTTAACTAAACAAGAATATTGGGAGAGTTTAGTAGCAGTGAGCCGAGTATTCTACATCACATGGTATCTCATCCAAGACAGGGCTACACATATAATCAGTACATTTCCCAAATGGTCCACACTATAAATATAACTTCCTCTACAGATGGTACACGTCATTAACAAAGGTCAAATTTGCAAACAAATACAGTCAGAAATTATACATTTTCCACTCTCAGGTTAAATATTTCTATACATAGTTTTGACTTAGATTTTATACCTGCCTCCAGTCTGAGTGTACCACCCAGTCACATGGTTCACTGGCTCTCTCATGACGTCTTCACAACTGAATGTTTGAATTAAAGTCTAAACGATGTTCAGGTTTTTGTTTCAGTCTTAGTTTTGATATCAAATTAAAATTTTAAAAGATACACTTGATGATTGACTGGCTCTGACCTCAGTCCTCTATACATCTACATGTTTCTTGTGTCCATGAATACATGTTCTGATTATAGTGATTCAAAGATGATATATATGGCTGTTATTTAAAAATATATATACATGTATGTTAGTACGTATGTGTAAATATTTACAGGGCATATATCCATGGGAGTGTGTCATGCAAATTGTAAGAGGGCCTTGTTAACGTGACCTGACGTGAGTTAATACCTCCTTCCCTCTCCAGATTAGTAATGGGAGGACAAATCATCTGAGCACCAAACCAGGAATAAATGTGCTATAAATCAAAGATTAAATAAATATTGACAACTTTTGGTAAATATTGGTTTATATTGACAGCCTAATTCTGATTAGATTTGGAAAAGATGCCTAATCGGAAAGAAAGTGCTGCATTCAGAAAGACACCCCTTTCTGAATGGAAAAAACCTTTCTGAATGAGATTTCATTCCTTTGCAAGGAGGTAATCTAAGTCCTTTCAGAAAGCCTTTCCGATAGCCAGTCGCTGCTTGTAAACACTGTTTCTGAAAGCTCTCTGTTATAGTTATATCTACGCACACCCAGCATTGTGACGAAATTCTCTTGCGGAGTTCCTTCACGGATACACAGCGCCGGGACTTATTTTGGCAAATTCAAAGCAGTACTGGTCTACATTGCAGAGTCATGTACTCATCGCAACTTTGAAAGAGTTTGACATGGTTGGACAGTTCGATGGACGAAAAGTCACTTCTGCACATGCCCTCTTTGTCGTATTCTTTTTCTGGGCGCTTGTTTGCGGTTAACACCAAGCTCATTGTAGCTTTATCACCACCTTATGAACTGGAATGTTGATCGTCTGCCCAGGTCAGAAAGCTGTTTCCAATTAGATGAGTCGATGCATGTCAACACCGGGTGGGGAAAGATCACAGGTGAGGTAAACAGGCAACCAACATTGCAATTCGGAAAGGTTTAATTCGGAAAAGAAAAAAAGTGTCCCATGTAAACCCACCTTTTGTTGCTTTAGTGCTTTAATGTTGTTAGTGTTTTGGTGACTAAGAAAATTAATGTGGCATCATCTAGGCGCTGTGAGATTGGTTAGAACACCCTGCTTTCTGTCTGACCATGTATTTAATGTGAAGCAGAAGCAGTGGGTCACTGAGGATGATTACTGTACTGCAGTCTCACCTTTGAGGGAGGAAGAAGAGGAGACAGAGGGGGAGAGGAGATCTTGAGCTCCTTGTCAGCTACCTCGCTCCTAATATTGAGCCACATATGAGAGCAAAGGATGACAGCAAGACAGAGAATATAACCAGGACAGAGACTTTTGGGAATGAATCATTGTTTCAAATATAGAGGCTGAAGCAGGTGGAGTAACAGATAAAGGTGATTTATGTCAAGTGACCACTGAGGCTGAGTCTGACAAATTATTTTCCAGCATGAGAAAGCCCTCTCATTCTACTTATCTGGCAGATAGTGATGTATAAAAAAACATTTTTTTTGACCTATGATTAAGGTCAAATAACCGATAACTGTAATTCCTTATTTACAATTTTTAAATCCAATGTTTTTTTACTAACCCTACTTTCCATAAAATTAATGCATATAAGGGATTTTTCTAAGATAATTGGGTACGAGAGCACATTCCCGAGTACAGAGTTTTAACAGTAGAAATAGCAGCAATACTATCTTCTTCCGTCCCTGACAGTCCTTGGCTTCCTTCCACTTTGTGCAATTGCTGAAAGTTCATAAGCATATGAATCAACTGATCCTGCATAGAATATAAACTTCATGAAATCTTACAGATACATGTGGCACAGCAAACCAATGAAAGAGAAGAACCACGAGAAATCAAATCGGTGTAAGGCTGTTTGATGGGCCATTCAACGACATTGATATTTATACAGTAATTATAGAGTTATTAATGAACAGAAATGGTGTTCATTGGCTTTATTTTTAAATAAAAAATGTCATTGCAAGGAATACTGCATACTGTGTGTTAGCATTGATTATGGCATTTATGACGAAATTGATATTTGGCTTTGAGCTGAAAGAGAGCTGGCACAAAGCGCCTTTTAACCGGTTTAGAAAAAACCCCGATGAATAGGTTATCAAGACTAAATTTTTAAGATAGTTACAGTATTAGCAACATAAAATAAAAATACATAACGCATGTATTTAAATTTTTTGTAGTTTCCTGAATTGGATTTGCTTATGGCAGTAATATTATCCTTATATTGAACCTAATACATTTACATATGTCCTCAACCTTTAACAGCTAATTTTATTGCTGGGACAATCTCCAAAAGCCTGCTGGTAATTTGAGAGGCTGTGTGGGTGTGTGTGACTTAAAATGTTTTAGTTTTAAAATGTACAATGTCTTCAAAGAGCTCAAAGCCCAACTCTGTTAATAGGTTTCTTAACTAACAACTGCCCCACATTGTACAAACCAGACTCTCTCAATGTCACATGCCAGTAAGTATTCCGAGGGCCAGACTCCCTACCACACACAGGTCTTGCAACCACACACGCACACACACACAGAAGCCCATAGTCCTTCACCCTCTTACAACTTTTTCAGTAGACTGAACTCATGAAGAAGACATGAAGTGCCACAGTGACTTCATTCAGGCTGTTGGCATGGTGACCCACCCATCACCAGTCAGGTCACCTTGTCTCAGACCATCACCATACTGGGTGTGCTTCGTGTGTGTATGTTTAGTGTGTAAGTATGTGTTTGAATCTGGCAATTTTCTAAACCTCATGGCACTGAGCCTCTGACCTCCCACCACATCACGGCCGGTCTTCATTCTCCATTTCATGGGGTTATTTCACTTATCCTTTGAGCACTTTTTTATTTTTCTTTATTTTGACTTGGAACATAAAAGGACTACACTACTGAAAGTGTTATCATATAAAATATCATATAGTGCAATGTAAGATGTGAGATTGTTTGTATGAGTGCCAGGAAAAATGCATTGTTTGCATGTAGACTTGTTTCAGTAAGGTAACATTACCATACACAAGGCAGCCATCTGCTACGCCATAGCCACTGGGTTAGCATTGAAGCATTATCCACTATATTATTTGTGAAGTTATGAGCAAGGACAGGGTACTTGCGTGGGTGTTAGCACACATGTGCGTGCCTAATCTGCCAGAAATTTCATAGCACTGAGAGTGGACTGGATGGTAATCTCACAGGGCCAGGTCAGCATGAGATTTAATCTTAATAAACTCTCTCTTTTCCTATTCTAGGTTATCTAGCTATAATTTTTTTTTGATGTCCTGTTCCCACTTTATACACTTCTTTCTACTCTCCTAAATTAAAATCATAAACTACCTATTTACCTCTCACACTTATAAGAGATTTCGATCCCTACGATTTAAATAATGGTTGAACATCAGACCTTGCCAACATCATTGTGAACCCCCTCCCCCATGCTTTTTAGATAATGCATGTATCCTGATCCCTAATAGTCATGTGTTCTATCATAATCCGCAGGTGCTTGCAGCTGGGCCTGATGGAGGGAGAAACCTATAAGAAGGCAGGACTTGTGGCTTTTTTCTCTCTGTTTTCACTACCTGACCTTGAAGGATGCAGTTAGAGGACTGACTGAAAGTAGTCACTTCTGTAGTTCTTAGTTCAATATGTTTTTTGATTGGTACAGCATTCTTATTTCCAGCTTAAGTTCTGTTAGATTAATTGGTTCATTTCTTTCTTTCATTGGACATTGTCCTTTGGTTTCATTTTGAGGATAAGTGGCTTTCTGTCACAATGTGACTGTCCTGTAAGGAACTGGCGATTATTTAATTTATTTAAAAATAAAAATTTCAGGCAAAGTTGTTTCATAATTTCAAATGTGAGAATTTGCTGATTTGCTTTGCTCCCATCATTGTCAATTTAATGTATTTTCTTTTTGAGGTGTTAAGAGTAAGTGGATTGGGACTGTTGGTGAAATCAATATGAAGCCGCTACAGTAGGAAAATGTTTCCCTGTTTTCCAGTATTCTATAGACAAGAAATTATTTAACAAAAAATAGATTCACTAAGAGATTTATGGATCATTAGAATAATCATTAGTTGTAACAATATTCGGATATCTGCATATCTGTGAAATCAACACCATTCCGTGATAGGCCTCTGGTGACAGATTTCTTTTCCCTTCAAATTTCAGGCAGTTCCCCGGGGTTTCAAAGTCCCAGTGAGATACAGAGGATCCGCAAATGTGGAGCATCATCAAAGTCAGGAGCAACAGGCCCACGTATCTCTCTTCTGGAGGTCTATCGTCTCTCTCTGATCATAGCTGTTCGGGAGAAATTATGAACTGTAGCCTTTATCAGAATAAAAAGACAAATGCAGGATGGAAATATCAACAGCATTTAGAGAGAGTGGCAATAAAAATGCAGTGATCAAAAAAAAGTTTCTCTGCAATTACTATTGGCATCATCTTCCCATGCAAATATTTAGTAGGTTAGTTACCATAGTGACTATATATGCTTATAATGGCATTCACCAAGGAGAGCATCCAGGTACCGAAGCACACAGGTGCAGTAATAAGCACTGGTGTATATAATTTGCACTCACACCGTGAGCAGCATCTTCCTCTTGCACTTAAGTATGATGCGTATACATGGTATATGATGATGTGCATGTGTGTGTGTGTCTATTGGTGTGGGTGGTATAAAGGAGGTTGAATGACAACAAGCAGAGGGGGGTCTTTCTGAGAAGCTGTTGGAAATAAATCTGTTGTACTCGCATGTGCTCGAGTGTGTCTGTGTTTGTGTCTGTGTAAGGTTGTGTGCGCATCTTTGTCTGTATGTGTGAGTGTGTGTGTGTGTGTGTGTGTGTGTGTGTGTGTGTGTGTGTGTGTGTGTGTGTGTGTGTGTGTGTGTGACTTTATTAAGTAAAGCGGCTTTGTCACAGACCATTTCACAGGAGCAAAAAATATTGTTTTCTTATTGACTAACCTATGAGCCAAGCAAAGGCAGAATTTGTGCATTATGGTAAGAAAGCATTCAGATAACACAAATTCAAACATACAAACACACACACACACATATGTTCACACTGACAGCACACTCACATATATGCACGCCCTACCAGCAAAGAATCGTGTAGGCACAGACGCAATCCACATACACCCACACACACCCACACACACATACATATACACATACACAAATGCACACCAACGCACATGCATAGAAAGAGAGAAAGAGAGAAAGAGAATGGTAGTCATGGGGTGTTTGTGCTCACTGAGAACACAACATGTGAATACTTTTCAGCATCAGGTGAGGCTGCAGAACAAAGAAATCTAAAAATGATTGGGGTAGACAGCAACATTGATGAAAGGGAAGATGTGCATTAACACCACTTTATCAATGATGTGTTAACAGTGGGATTCAAACTTAAAGACAGGAGAGAGGGGACTAAAATAATCTATCGAAAGGAAGCACAATGTTGAAAGACAAGAAATAAAGATTGAAAATCAGCGGCAGGGGAGAGCAAGGACATAAGAATGGAGCAATATGGAAGCTAGGTAAGGAGCAAATAGGAGGAAGGGGTCATTATTGTACCCTATTTCATTAAATTCACAGTGATACGTAGGGATCCTGTCGACACCAAAGCTAGAGAAGGAGACATGTACAACAACGATCCCATTAAGCTCCAAAAGGGTAATGCTGAGGCAGAAAAAGAGAGAATAACAGGTTGATCCTGAAAGTCACAGGGCATGTGAAGGAGGACAGGAATGACGAGTTGGACAATCACAAGAAAGCAAAATAGGGTGAAAATGAGGAAGGGGTGAGGGATGATTGATGAAGATGATGATGAAAGGAAAGTGAGTGGAGCGGGAAAAGCAACTTTAGAATGAATGAAGTTTGCAATAGGCTTTTAAAAGCTTTTGGTTTCATTGTCACCTCGACACTGGGCCGAAAGTGCGGATTTAAATAGGATATAAATATGGGCTATGGGAATTTGGGAAAACCGTATTAAAGCAGGTTGATTATTTTATTTTGATAAGGACTAATTTCAATTTCTGACCGGGAATATAGAAGCTGTCAAACACCAGAAAAACTAGTACACGTTCAAATGAAAATCACTGATGTTGCTGAACAAACTCATTTTATTGAAATGGCTGAGTGAATAAAAAAGACGGCCCATTTTTTGTGTCAATACAATTGGATTTATAACTCGTGAAAATTATTAATTTCTGAAAAACTTTGAAAGTTAAACATTGTTCTTCCCCGTTAAGTTAAAGTCAGAAATCGTAATGTGCCCTAAGTGACCGTATTTGAAGTTCAGGGTTGTTTGGGCTGGCAAAATAAAACAAAAACTTGGGAACAATGGAGATATATTAAACACAAGCACTACTCTTTCAAATGCTATAGGGAACAACCAACAGAGATTTTAAGGCAAATTTAAAATTGCACAGCTAAAGCAGGCGATCCATCACCTAATGCTTTTGCAACTAGCTACACATTTGTTTAAATATCTTTTGGTGCAATCGCAGTATACACTATTCTTTGATAAAGAGTATAAAATAAATTCAATTTCAATGTATATTGATGGCTGGTTTCACTATGATACAGTTATTGGAGGGCGGCAGCTGAGGATTAGAACCTGATGAATTTTAAGCCCCTTCGAAAACTTAGTTAACTCATTAGCTCCGCCGGGCACCCTCACCCTGACCCCACCACCATCTTAAGCTCATATGCTTATAACTCATCAAAAAAAGACATCCAAGATTTTATTAATCTCATTTAAGACATATTAAAACAACATGAAAGCTACCTAGAAGCTATTTTGAAATTATCGGTAACCGTTTCATGTAGAACTGCTTGTACATGGCCAGAAAGATGGATGGATGGATGGATGGATGGATAGATGGATAGATGGATAGATGGATAGATGGATAGATGGATAGATGGATAGATGGATAGATGGATAGATGGATAGATAGATAGATAGATAGATAGATGACACTTTTCCAATTCTCCACTTAACACTTGAAACCTCTTCATAAAGAATCAGGTAACGCTATGTGCTCGAGGCAACCATAAAGATATACATCGCCAACAGGCAGATGGAGGGCCTCTGTATCAACTGAAGAGGCTTGATTTGGGTCCTGGGACTTGCTTAATGATTCACTCCATAGTCTGGACACATATCCCCAGCAAAGGAGAAGGCTTCCGAGAGCTCTCCATTCAAACGATGCCCTCATACACAGGACTCCACACACACATGTTATGTAGAAGGTACGACAGTATAATGTACAGGGATCACTTGATTAAAGGGCTCTTCAAAGGAGAGGGAAGGAGGGAGGGTTTATTTCCTAGTCAGTCAAGACAAGGGGGGTATATTAACTACCTGCTGTGGACAAGTGTGAGACTTCAAGACATGAGAAATTAGTTACTTTCCTCAAAGTTCAGCCTCCCTTCTGTTACTTTACAGTCTACACTACGTGTTTTCAAAAAGGAAGCTACAGGTACTTGGCTCAATTTTGTTTGTGGCCATGGGTAGCTCAGGCAAGTTATAGCCTGTTTAGGGCACAAAAAAGGGCCTTTTAATTAAAGGGCTGCTTGATTTAGTGTGATCAGTGTGAAGAAAGAAGGAGGAGAGGAATGAAATAAGAAAATGGGGCCTGGAGTAAGGCTGACACACACCCAGCCAAAATGCATGTCTCTCTTGGCCTTATCCTGAACTCATCATCAACTGAAATGGTAAATTCCAGAACGGCAGATAATTGTGCTGATTTAAACAATGTCTAAATCGTATGTGTGCACCAATATATATCCCACACTTGTATGCCTCTTGGCTTGCATTATTTGTCAGTGCTAAGACAGAGAGGAAAAACTGCTGATGCAGAATCAGGAGTAGCCAAGAATACAGAAAGGAGAACACAAACATACAGACACACAATGCGCTCCTCAAAGTAATGGTTTGAATATTAATTTAGTGAACCACGGAGGAGTGAAAGTTCAATGACACTGTGGAAGGCCGATTAATAAATTCAGGTTTCATGTAAGCCTTACCAGCCCAAGTTTTACGGATTGAATCAGAAACTCAATGGCTTTAAAATTTCTAGCTCAGAAGATGGGGCATCTAACCCTGTCTAAGCATTGGAAGAATTTC